>ONZK01005701.1:3083-16639 GCA_900322385.1 Pharnaceum exiguum
GCTGCAAGAGAAGGGCTTTTCCAATTATCTTTTTTTTTTTGGTAAAGCAAATTATATTAATAAGTAAAACCATACAATGTATTTATATTACATTACTATTAGGGAGATTGTATACCTTCTAGGAAGGGCTACAATCAAGCCTAATAGTTTCAAAGCAAAATTGTTGCTAAAATTGCACTATACTTTTCCTTAAGCTTAGGAGAAACAATTTCTAAAATCCTAAATTTAACTATTTTCCAATTATCTTTTAACGGTTGGATTTTGAGGGGAAAATAGAGGTGGGTTTTGGAGAAAGGAAAAATAACACTACTTTTAATCCTAGCCCTTCAAAAATAAACGAGATACTTCCTATTATTAGAGAGGATCCAAATTCGTTTTTGGTAGTTGTGTACAAAATTCCCAAAGCATTATTTGCTTTTGAAAATACAGTATTACCAACCAGTACTCTATGCTTCTCTTTTTTCTTTTTCTTTTTTGAGGTCACTCTATACTCCTTAAAATTTAATGTTTTATAGACCAATCTCTTCATTGTTTTACTGATTTAATTAATTTAATTCCACCAATTTCTTGAACCACGGTCGAGGTCCGGTACTAGACCGGTTACTGCCTTGCTGGTGACATTTGCATATGTTCGGTGGATACATCTGCCTCATGGAGAGAGTCATGATGTTGGCTTCCGACCATTCGAAAGGTCAACGAACTATCTTCAAAAAGATTTTACGTATCCTTTGCTCTTATATTAATCGATCACAATATCACATGAGCAATATTTTACAATTCTGCAGTTGAGGAAGATTCGTCCGGTCCACTAAGCCACTTGCTGGTTTAAATACCTGACAATTTACACCAATGAACTCCTGACAGATCGAGCTTAATCAATGGCTATTGACTTCATAAAATACTCGTAGTAGTAAGTAAATGGCTTCGGTAATCACATGGAGTTTAATATTCTTTTGGACTGGGTGATCACATGGATGTTTATTCTATTAGTTTTGCTGACAACTGTCGGAAGTATATAGTTCAGGTTCCCTAGCTAGGTGTTTCTCATCCTTCACAAAAGCAAGACCTTATCAACACAGTTAGGTGAGCATCATCTTTCATTGTTGAATTCCTTCATTACACATTTCTTTTAGAGGAGCAATAATCCATTCACTAACTACTAATTACAATTTTTTTTGGTGCTCAGCTTATTGTCTATCACATCTGTACCAAACTAATTGGTAAATGGATAAGTTCCCAGCTCAGAGTTACTATTCATCGGGTTCAGATTCTGAGGTAAGCCTCTTTTGTTATTTTCTTATAGTGTACTACCATTATACGATTGAGTGAAAGACTTGAAGATGTAAGCTATAAACTTCCCTGGTTTTTGCTTCTTTTTTTTATTGGGCAGGAAGTTGAATATGATCACCAAAATGCAAACAAGAAGCGTAGAAAGATGGTGAGGCGCACTGACAATATGTCCATGGCTATGAAAAGGGCTGCTATATATGCGAGTCTATCCAGTGATGAGTCCGATGACGCCCTGACAGAGGACTACATTAAGCTAGCTTCCTTCCTTCCTGGCCTATGCAAGAGCACGGTACCAAATTACTAGTAGATACTTTTGTTTTTAACAACCAATTACTAGTAGATACAACAACAACAATCGAGTGTAGTCTCGGGGGTAGGACCGTAGGATGTACGCAACCTTACACCCGTTTTAGAAAACAAGGAGGTTGTTTCGGAGGTTTCCTTTACAAATACATGAGATTATGTACATATTTTATCTGGGGCTGTTAACGGTAGCTCTTCCTCTAAAAAAAAACGATCAATTGGGCATTACGAAATTTAGAGTAAAATTAGATGGCTCATCAAATAGGAGTAATTGTTTGTGAAATAAGTATATATGCTATTTGATGACAATTGGTAGTATGTCTTAACAGATGGACAGAATTTCGATTATTGACGAAGCTGCGAAATACATTGAAAGGCTTGAGAAAAAAACCCATGACTATACTGAAACTAATAAGACACTCAAAACACTAATTGCCGAAAAAGAACTCAACGGCCCGTCTGAGGATTCAGAATGCTCTTCAGATGCCAGCTCTCACCATGTTCCGTCAGGAATGGACTTACCATATGGCATTAAAGTTCAAATGGTTGGAGAAAAGGTATCTGTACGCATATTTTGTAAGATGGACGACTTTGTCATGGACAAGGCTGGTCAAGAAATCTCAAAGCTTAACTTAAGGCGATTGAAAAGCCAGTCAATGCCATTTGGGAAGGGCATGCTTGTAGGTGTTTTCGCTCGGGTACGCTCCTTAGTCCTTTCTTATGATACTAGTTAATTTGCCTGACTATACATGAATCAGTATTTTTAGACCAATTAGGAGATCTTGAAAGTTTTAGCAAGGTAGGCATTTCTTCTGTAATTGTCAAAAGATTATTGACACAAGACTTAGAATGGAACATTTTGTTTGTAGTTGAACAATTTTTGAAGTCTTGAATTGTGTTTCTACAGATGGAAGAAGGCTTTTGCCTGACAGGGGATGAAGTGGTGAACCATCTACGGCTAGCTCTTCGAGAGTTCTTAGATGATTGATGGACCGTGTGGCTTTCTTTGTGAGCATTGTTCTCAAAACAGAATAAAAAAAAAGGCCTTTTAATTACTTTGAATTATCAACTCACTTCGTTATGAATTCTCAATTGGCATGTGGGATAGCAAGATACACCAATACTTAGACGATTTAAGTTACCTCTAGCGAGGTTGATGTGTATTCAAATTGCAAACCCTGACTAGAAGATCTCGGAGAGCTTGTATTCTTTAACTATGAGATAAAAGGAACCATTATGTAAGTGACAAGTTGCACATCTAATTAAGTTGCTATGCGCCTATGCAATCATGGATTCATGTATATTTCATTCAAAGAAATTGATGTATTTTCCTTAGATTGTTGGTCCGTTCACACATTGGTATTTGGCAAGATGAACTTGTGATTCATTTCGGTATCGAAAAGCAAAAGAAATGAAATAGAGATGGAAGTAAACCAATAATAAGAAACAAAAGCTCTACCACATACTCTTGTTCAGATGTTGATCAGATGGAAATAAACCAATACTAGTTGTTCAGATGTTGATCAGATTACCTGATGTTCAGAATAACAAACTCTACCACATACTCTTTCCTCCTGTGAATAAGGAGCAAATCCAGTGTCAATCGGTTAATTTTAAAAATGAAAATTAAAATTAAGTAAAAGCAAATAGAAACTTCCTCCAGGAAAATAGAATCAACTAATAGCTCTAAGGAAGTGAATCATATTACGGAAGCAAATACACAGAAGCCGATACCGATCGGTACGAGTGACAGAGGAAGAGGCTCATGAGGAAAGATGTACTGGTGACGGGTGCCGTTGTAATGACGGGGGCATCCCTTATAGCTGCGACGGTGGTGATGATGAGACAAAGGAAGAAGAGAAACGATCTTCAGAGGGAGAAATCTATTGGAATCCTGCGAAAATTTGCAGGAGAAACTGCTACCCCTGTGCCTAAGCTCTGGTGTGTCGCAGATCAGTTAGCATCCTCCCTTGTACATGACTCTCCTGATCTTAATGTGGTCGTTTCCTATGTGGCTCCTATGCCTACCGGGTATGTCATGGAATTATCAAATGTATGGGTTAATCGTGGATGTTATATCACTACTAGTAAAATATAAAGACAGTTGTTATGTTGTTTAAGTTTTGTCCTTCATTTTTGAACGAGGAGATCATGATGATCGAAAATCGCTATTGGAACTGGTAATATCATTCTCTAGTACTGTATACCTTTGTTTGTTGATTAATACTGCAGGGAAGAACATGGATGGTACTATGGGGTAAATTTGAGGGGTACAAGTTTTCTAATATTGAGTGCCCAACTTAGAGGAGAAAAACAACAAATGTCTTACTTAAACCGGGAGGAGGTTCCTATTCCCTCTTCTGTCATGTGTGGAAGTTCACAGGTAACTGCAAATTCCGCGCATCATTGGAGATGCTTACCTTATGATTTGATATTCATTCATAGAATGCATCACTTATTCACTTGTAAGCTTACTGAGATTATCCTCAACAGGAGTTGTTTGATTATATAGCGTCAGAATTGGCAGAATTCATAAAAAGACAGGATTGGTGTTCCGAGATTATATCGAATCAAGGTGACGATGAGAAGAGCAAAACGATTCTTGGTTTTACCTTCACATACCCACCTGATCTAGCTGAAGCATGCTCATCTAGCACTGATGCATTTAAATGGAAGAATTTTGCCTTTGATGACACAGTGAAGTGCTTCCTCCTCTCCCTACATATCTTTTCTGAGTTTTCACCAACATAAGCCGTTACCCTGTTGCACTCACTCTAAAAGTATACTATCTCATAAATTCATCAGGAAGTGAAAGTGTACCTAGAGCAAATCAACAAGGCCTTGGATAAACACGGCTTGAACATGAAAGTTTTGTCACTGGTGGATGACACAGTGGGAGACTTAGTGAGTGCAAGATACTCTAGTGATGATTCTATTGTTGCCATAAACTTAGGAAATGGAATCAATGCTGCCTATGTAGACCATGCAATAAAGGCAGACAGCTCCTCTCCAAGGTCAGAGGAAATGGTCAGTCACTCTAGCTATGAATAGTTATGGAATATGTTGTCTCAGTTACAAAGTTTGATTTATGAACTTTTCCATTTTGGTTGAAGGTTGTCAACGTGGACTGGGGGAGCTTCCAATCATCACATCTTCCTGTAAGCGAGTACGACGAATCCTTGGATGCTGAGAGCTTAAATCCTGGATGCAGGGTACTCGAGTTTCCAATCTATTGTGTATATATATGTCCTCATTTCATTTGTTCCCTAAGCTAATACTACTTACAAACCTTGCATGTCACTGACTTTTGAGAAGCTCATCTCTGGGAGGTACATTGGCGAGATAGTCAGGAAAGTGTTGCTTAAGATGGCCCAAGAAACCAACCTTTTCGGACATAGAGTCCCGCCTAAGTTGGCTTGTCCCAACTTACTCAGGTCATCATCATCCTGTATTCTGATTAGTTTTCTAATTTGACTATGTTGTGTGGAAAAAAAGGAGTTAACCTCTGTAGTTACGAGGAGGCTACTCAATTCAGATAAGTAACTGATAGTGGCTGACTGCGAATTGTCTTTCTTCATATGCTAAACTCAAAACAATAAAATGTCTTGACCTGGACTGCAAAGGCTAACAAACTACTTGGTCCAATTTCATTTCAAAATGCACATTACTTTACTCATTCGCGGACCGATTTAACTGAAGTAGGCCACTGGATATTGCTGCTATGCACCAAGACACGTCAGAGGACCGCGAAATCATTGACGACAAGCTCAGAGAAATATTCAATGTAAGCACAAAAACACCAGCAATATCTTTGCAATAAAAGAGCATTCTTTTTTCCCTGTTCTGTTAATTGTTGTTTACACTGTTGAATGTTTCTAGATATCAAACTCAAGCCTGATGACACGAAAGCTGGTAGCAGAGGTGTGCGACCTAGTGGCTGAGCGAGGGGCTCGACTAGCAGGAGCTGGGATAGTAGGGATCATGAAGAAGCTTGAGAGAATGGACAAGAAAAGCATGGTGGTGGTGCAAGGAGGATTATATGAGCACTATAGAGTGTACAGAAACTATCTCCACAGCAGTGTCTGGGAGATGCTTGGAAATGAGCTTTCTGAAAATGTGGTTATTCAACCTTGCCATGGTGGTTCTGGTGCTGGTTCTCTATTTCTTGCAGCATGCCAGTCTAACCAGTCTTGACAATAGCTGTTTTCCCTTTATTTTACGCATTTTCATTAGTACATTGCAAAGCATACATGTCTAATTGATCCGGAGAACTACACCCTTTTCACTTTCACTACGGTATACCAAAAAATTGATTTCCCTTTTTCTCTGTCAGTTTACATTCTTAGTTGAGGCTGCATCTGTGCTCTAGTACCTCTAAAAAACCTGATAGTCCAGAAATCCACAAACAAGATCTGGTGACAAAACCGCCTCCTGTTCATTCCGGAGAAAACATATTCTAGTTGTCATCATACACTGATGCAAGCAAGTGGACAATTAATTTAGGGTAGAAACGATAAGTTAATACTTTGAAATGTAGTACCATTTTAAGATTCAACATTGCACATCCACCTAGCACCATTTGAGCAAGAATTCTTTCTGGCAAATGGTAGGTAGTATGGTACAAAGGCACGCAAGCAGCATAATCCTATAATCCTGTGACAACATCAAACAAGACGGAAATGAAAGGGACGTTAGCTTACACCAGTCGTCAAAATTGGGAAGGCAAAGATTGCACAATAATGCAGTAATAATAATGTCAGACGAGCGATCATTATCGTCTTTTGTACGTTATATGCTGTCTACATGCAAGCTACCATATTCTGAAAGTTGGCATGCTGTTGAAGATAGCTAGCTAGGTTGCTAACAAAAGAAATTCTTTGAACTATCGCTGTTTTAGCAAAAGAAAATTAAAAAAATGGCCGTTGAAGCCGCGGTCTACAAATGAAACCTTGTAATTTTCGTCACAGCTGTGAACTCATCGTCATTGGCTTTTTGCAGTTTGGCAACACATTTGGCACCATTTGAATTGCAGGAATTTACAGCACTTTGCAGGAGACCTACCAAAAATGAAAGTTCGATGTATTACAACATTAATGGACTACTTCTATTAGGCTGAATAGTACATTTAAATGAACATATTACATACTCCCTATCAAATACTACCAATTTAGAACTGGAAATTCACAGAATCACAGGCAAAAATGACATATCATCGTCTAAAAAGTTGAAAAGGTTAGGGTGACGGAAACTTTGATCTCTTTTTCTAATGCATGTTAGTTCAAACTTTTATCTTTTATTGTTATGCAAAGTAAGGATATATACACACGTGATTTGGACTAGGACCCCGGATTCAATTGAATAACTTGGAAAATTTTGAGACGAAAATTTTGGTTTTACATAATTTATTTACTCTTGTCTTGCTTGGTTTCTGGAGTTGAGCTACTGCTAACGAAAGTGATAGTTCGATGTTAGTTGTGGAGTGAGACAAAAGTCAGAAGTCCATATTTAAGCCCATGACTGGAAGACAAAAGGTCACTGGGCTGGTCCCTAACGGCCCATACATGATACATATATTACTGTAGTTCCTTGGACCACAACTCCTAGACACTTCCTAGTTCCTACGCTTCCTTCCTTAAAGGTTCTTATCAGTGAAGCAAACCATGAACAAACGTTGGGAACTTTGGGATCTGTAATTCTGTGCGCATCATATTTTTCCTTCATTGGGGATTTGGGGCTACGAGAAATGAGATTAAGTTCTTGTCGTCGTAATTAATGCACAAGTCAATGGGCATGGTTGATCGGTTATCGGTATATTTTGGGCGCTTTGTTACGAACTTACGATCCCGAAAACGGCGAAAAGCTACTAGACAAACGAACAGAAGCATACGACAAGAATTTGCACGTTAAATGGCTGAGTCGATATACCATTGATCAACTTTGTCCGGATAATGTCACCATTACGGACTTACGGTCATATTAGTCTCCACTCTCTACAGAACTTTACATATGTAATTATATGGACTGTCAAAGATTGAGCCCAACTACACTCCTGTTTCAACATAAACAAAAAATGAAGAACATATTGAGAGGATGACATTTTCTATTTTGTTGTAGGAAAGACTGATTTATTGAAACCCCACAACTAGTGCAAAAAAGGAGTTTTAGTTCCGTGGAACGATTAGAATTCAATTCAACTACTATTTGTTCACCATGGCAATTATTCGGTAACTACCACGGCAATTATTCGATAACTACCACGGCAATTATTCTAGTCTCTTTGTATAAACTATAAACTAATCACTAAGAAAAGAGAGTTGCTCAAGTGGTAGAGAGCACACCTTCAACCTTTAAGGTTGGGGGCTCAATTCTTACCGGCCTCATTGCCCCCTTTACACAAAAAAAAAAAAAAACTATAAACTAATCACTTGCTATCAAAAATATTATCAACGATCTTTACCATGGCGCGGGCGGGAAACTACATGGGATGCTAGCTAAGTAGCTACCATTATTTGTTCCTTCTTTTCAAATGTTCCTTCCCCACCCGAAAAAGAAACTCCACATTGATGCACTTCTCACTTCTGTAGCAATGGGGTGTAGCAATGGGGTCCGAAGTGATACATGATTACTCAAAAAAGATGTGCATGCACCAGACCAGAGCTAATGATTTACGCATGAAACGCGCAGGTATTCACATATTAAGGATGTTGGAGCCTTGAAGTCTTAGAGATGGGACTATTGGCTATTGCATATCACTTTGTTTGGTGATCTGGTCTATCAATGTTTGCAATCATATTTCTTTATATATCTCATGTCGCTTATGCAAGTGCTCAACTTCATCAACGAGAACGAGTTAGGGTTGTGTTTTGATCGGTTGAAATTATATGAATTGAACGGAAAAAAATTGAAAGAATACAGTTATAACTATAACAAAAACTGAACTGAATTGAATTGAAAAAAACTGAATTGAACTGAACTGTAGTACTACTGACGAACAAAACACAGCCTTAATACGTCAAACGGAGTACAGAATAGCGAATTATTGCTTAGTGGCTATTCCTAGTGACTTCTTGTAGCAATTATTGAGTTGCAGTGGCTAAAAAAAAGGCAGAACAAATTAAATCGAATTAATTAAGTACGGAATTTGATTGAAGTAACTTAATTTAAATCACTTGTGTGATTTTAGAAGAGATCGAGTTGTTATCAAATAAACAAAAAAAATGTTTGAACCCGTTTTCATGAAACGAGGTCATAGAAAGATTATTAATCAATTTTATCTGTCACTAATAACCGCATTTTAGAGATGAAACGAGTTCAAACAATTTTTGTGAAAATATAGAAATATACATCTAGACATGGCCGTTCATGACACTTCATATAGACTCTAGTGTGTGCGAGATGTTTCTACGGGTCCTTTTTGCACACTTTTTTTTATTCCTATATATGAACTATTTGAAGTTTTTGCAACTAGGACATTCCACACACAACAATACCCTCTATACAAAACAATCACCGAGGATGAATTCCCATTTAATGAGGGTGTTCGGGGTTAGGATGTATGCAACCTTACCCCTACTTAAGAAAATAGAGAGATTGTTTTCGAGATTGACCCATGAATTGTTGCATTGCATTTCACTAATTAACTTCACTAAAAATAAGTATACAAATATACAATATCATCTCCTTTCGTTAAGACAATGTAGTTCAATCTTTTAATTATACTACTTTTTTTTGAAAGCAATTATACTACTTTTTGATAACAAGTGGATTTTCACTTTTTTCCCCAAATGAAATAAGTTGCATTATTTGACATGTAGCTATGTATCATATATTTATATGGATATTTAATGAATCAAAAAGAATTCACAATACACTTTTAATATTTTAAGTTGAGTAGTTAATTTTGGACTCTGATTTAGATTATAATTTAATATAAAAGCTTTTCTTGTTTGTAACAAATTAAAATTTTGGGCCTTTTTAGGCGATTGCACCACCTCTACACACCGCCCTAAAGATTGAGTTAAAAAGTTAAACAGAATGGATTGGAAAAAAAAAACTCAGTAGAACATCCTTGAATTATGAAGCGGGAGAAAGAACATAGACTTTTTTTTATTGTACTCGTACAGTCGTACTTACTAGTTAATATAGCCATTTATAAGAATAATTTGCAATATTTACAAATTTTGCCTTTGATTTTCTTTCGTGATAAACTTAGAATGTGTGAAATCACTATGGACAACTATGTATGCTGCATGCGTAATTCCAAGATATAGTGGATGGGGAACCAAACATTGGTAAACAAACAAGTCGGACCTTGGTATTGAGTAGTGCTTGAGAAGTTGAGAACCACGTTCAAGAGACTTCTTGCCTTCTTGGACATTGGGCATTCATTGGAGTCCATGGGTAAGGAGACAGCAGGAACTTCCTCCAAGACATTGATCATGTTCAAAACTCATTTTTTTTGTTTTCTCAAAAAGAAAAAAACGCTTGTATGTGAATAGTAAGCTTGACGTGTTTCATGGAACTAATAGAATATGATTATTGAAGCTTGACGAGCCTTCTTTTAAGTTTCCATGCGTTTGATGTCTTCAGGAGTTATTTCAGATATCGATGAACAAGATATATATGAAGGCATGTATCTTCATTCTTCAATCTTCTTCTTTTTCTTTTAAGACCAATCTTCATCTATTGATTCCATACGTACTTGATGCTAGCCAATGCAAAATAATCTTCCTTTAAAATTAATGTTGAATTTAGAACTAGTTAATCTAGAGTGAGTTGGACAACCATGTTTTTTGTAAGCACTGTGATCTCTGAAGGGAGAAAAAACTGACATGCATGGGGGTTAGTTGATTACTTCTGCTTGTTATAATCCATGAAGCAGTTGGTCAGCTATGTTAGGTGAGTCGTTTGTCTATTATAATCACCTGAACACATTACTAGCTATTGCGATTTTCATTCACGAAATTGGTATCTGACTATCTTCTACTCTATAATGTAATACTCATATATTTGTCTTCGCTCGGCCACCTTCATTTGTCATTAATGCTTACGCCTACTAGTCATCTATCGGACGATCATTGCATGTAAACAATGGCATACAAACGCAGGATTACTTTACTCGTTTTCACGTTATATTTTTAGCACGAATATAATCATAAACTCGTGTACTACATCAATAAATCATTATTTCATCGATTCGGTTGAGATGCTCCCTCTGCAGACAACACCACAGTATCAAAATATTAGTGACTATGTAGGTGTTTAAATTGTACCTGACTATTGAAACTTGGAAGATAATTTTTTAATCTAAGGGTGTGTTTTGATCGGATAGAAATATATGAACTGAAACAGAACTGAACTGGAAAAAGTCGAAAGATGCTGAACTGAATTGAAAAATATTGAAGACAGTTAAAATTATAACTAAAACTGAATTGAACTGAACTGAACCGAAAAAACTTAAAGATGCTAAATTGAACTGAAAAAAACTGAACTGAACTGAAAAAAACTGAATTGTAGTACTACCACCATACAAAACACAACCTAATACTCACGAACTAACATTGGTTAATAAGTTTAAAGAAAGTAAACAAGCGGTAAGAGATGTGTTTGCAAGAAATCTTTACTCTCATTCAATTTCATTTGTTGAATTCTTAACTATAATGAATTGGCGACTTAGTTCTGGAGATTGTTAGGGTGACCCGGTGAGTCTCTAATCCGATAGTACAATTTAGCCTTATCTCTCTCCAACCAACAAAATAGCCTTATTAAATTTATGAAAGAGATAGACATAAAAATTTGTGGGTCGGCCACCCGGAGGATCACACAAGTTTTTTCCCTTAGTTCTAGCATTCAAAAGAACCAATTAGTCAGTTTTTAACCCATGATGTCATATTTAAATGGGATTTTATCAGATGTTGAATTATTGTTTAGATTAACGTCACTCTGTACTTAAATGTGGGTTGAAATTGACTCCAGTAGTCCATATTATCAGACGTAAGCTATAAGGAGCAAGGTCATGAGGAATAGTATAAAATGACATTAGCATTAATAGAGAAACACAAGCCCGTTATGCCCAAACAAAAAAAAACATATCTTAGCTTCATTACCTTAGTCTAAAAAAAGCTCCAAGCCCAACGTGATACGGTGACAAAAAGAATATGTGTTGCTACGCATTCAGACAATCAAAGGAAAGATTTTAGTTAGCTAATTTACTTCATACGAGTAAATGATAGGACATCTTTATTATTTCAGAAATTAAGCGAAACACGCTTATAACAAAATAGGACTTTAAAAGCCTCCATAAGAGAATGTGTGATACGGATATCCATAATTTTTGATCCTTTTTTGAAGGTATGGGGCTTCTTTTTTTTCACCTTCAAAAATCTAAACAAAATTGAACTAAACTTTGAATGACTAATCTGAAATATGTTTGGGATTTGATAAAACTAAATAATGACACATTTCTAATGCTATATAAAGAAATACGAATGAATATCGGTGTCATAAAATGTTCCTACGAACAAAGGAAACGAGTTGAACTAAACTTAAAATAATTAAACTGAACTGCAATTGAGTTTTTAAATGTCAAAAAAAAAAATGCTCATTGTTCTTCTTAACTAATTTTCCATATTTAATTAAATTGATTACTCATGTATTTACGGTAGTAAATTTCCTTAATTGGATAATCCAAAATTACTCCTAGTTGAGGTTGATAGGATTCCGTGAGATGCTATGGAATTTCATGTCCACGTCTAATGTCCAATGTCTTGATGATGGGATAACTAGTTGAGAAAAGAGCGAGGAGTAAGTAAGGTGGGCCCAGTGACCAAATCATTGGCCCCCGATCAGAGCCCAATCCCAAAATGTTAATGGGACCCAAAATTGATCCCACTTTCACCATTTTACCCCCTCTCCGACCTTAATGTGGAACAAAGGGACCACACGTGCCTTTCTACGTAAAATGGAGGGTATACTCGTAAATGCATGCGAACTAGTCTCAAGGGTACCCAACCAGTGAGACAGTGTCCTACAAAGAGGCCTACCCTTGTCGCTTTCTGCGGCGTGGAAGGGCACTTTCTGGGCCCCACACCTGCTACTGCAGAAAACCAGAAGATACGTCCCGGTAAGGGTACGTAATATCTGATCTTGCAGAAGGGTAAGACGGTAATCTGACGGTTAGTAGGTAGAGTGAGTGAGTGGGAGGGAAAACGACAAAAGAACGAGAGAAGAGGGGTGATTTTCATTTCAGTGGATAGGTGTGGGACTGTGGGGAAACCGGGAAAACGAAAAAGGAAAAACAAAAAACGAGTGATTTTTGCCTCGTGTCTAACCATGTTGTCCAGTCAAAGTTATTTGACCGTCTCTTTCATAGTTTCATGTCATGATAATCAAAATTTCTCAGTGAAAGTATTACTATTGACCGTTAATCATTGCAACTTTTCTCTTTCCGCCTGCTTCGCACAAATTTGATGCTCCTACCACGGAGCTCCCCACTCAACAGCTGATATTTTTTTACTGTCTGTGAGATAAAAAATTGTTTCCTTTTGTTTATATCACCAGTAAAAAGGTAAAATTATCCTTAGGGGATGCTATAAAAAAATTAGTGAAATTATCCCTTTTTTGGTTTAACAATACTCCGTATTTCTTTTGCTCCGTCAAAAAAAAACTATACACAATATTTCTTTGTCGTATAAACAAAAACAATACTCTGTATTTCTTTGGTTAGGTTATTTGGAAACCTAAAAAAACTCTGGGAAGATTAGGATTATATCGATCTGTAAGATAAAAGGTAAGAAATACATGATTACATTGTTTTTTAAAACAAAAACAATACCCCTTTTGGCCGGGTTGTCCATCTACCACATTTTCGCCAACCTCTCTTCAACCACACAATTTTTGTTTAGTTTCTCGAGATGGGACCCCAAGTATTTTCATTCATTCCTTACCTTTAAAATATATATATA
>ONZK01005712.1:0-16571 GCA_900322385.1 Pharnaceum exiguum
ATTGAGCTTTTATTAGCTTAAGTTGTAATTTGGATATTATCTATAGGGTGGTGCTATGCCATCCTTGGATAATGGTTTATTTTTAATGAAAATTTAACCATTTTCCAAAAAAAAAAAAAAAAAAATAGCTCCTAAACTATATATAAGTGAAATGATCAAAACTCAACTTATAACTTCCATATAGAAGTAAATGAAATGAAAATAATAAATTAATAATTCCGTTTAATTGAACTAAGGTGATATAAAGTAGAAAGAAGACATAAAAAAAATCTCCTAATCTAGGCTACACCAGGTGCATGGGTACATCTGCCTAGGTATCACTTCCTTTTTATTAAATGTAAAAAGGAAAAAAAGATGAGTAGCTAAAAGTCAGGCGGTAGTTCGGAGACATTAGTCATATAAAAGATCTCACTAGTCATATACATACTAGTCATTAGTCATATAAAAACACATACAGTCATCTATGTTAATTTTTATAAAAAATGATGACGTGGCACCTGATGTAACTCGGTAGACTTGCTGGAAAAAATAGGGTCGTCTTTTGTTTGACGTGTAAGGTAGACCGTGATTGCGCCTGTTTTTCCATTAAATTAGTTCATCAGTTAGTTCAAGAGTATTTAGCTCATCAATCAAGAGTATCTTAAGTATTTATTATTTTCAGTTAATTTGCAATAGCAATAATTAAACAAGATTTACATATGTTGTCTGCTCTCCAATTCAAATTAGAAAGCCTCTGAGGATTACCTTGTTCTCACGCATACGTGAATGACAAGCAAATTATGACAGGGGAATATTGTATTGTACGTAATTTGTATTTTCTTAATCATATAAATAGCTTTTTCTTCAAACTAATTAGTATCCTTAATATATAAATATCTCATAAAATTTTTCAAACAAAAGTAACGATAAATCTCAATAATATCTATAATACTGTTGCCTCGACTCATGATCACTTCTACCCTCTAGAGCATGCATTTGAAAATGATTCAATTATTGTTGACGAACTTTCACAAAATAAATAAATAATTCAAACAAATTAGATTGTCTAACAAACTTATGTTAGTTATGAAATATAATATCAATGTATATATATATATATAAGAGGCCGTTTTCTTGAGCTCACAACGCGCCACGTAGGATTATTAATTAAATTTTAAAGTTCACAAAATATAATTATAATACTTTAATGAAGAAAAAAAACGCATTCAAAAACAGATATAATCGGAGATAAAATATAAGAGGGAATATAGGCCGAAGATAACGATGAAATCATGCAAATGTTATCCTGATAATCATGATATACTTATCACGATATACTTATCACGCACACGGCACACATAGGCATAGTTTGGGGTTGCTGTCAAGTACTGTGCTGTGGCAAGTGCTGTAGCTGTGAGGTGCTGCAGCTGTGACTGAAAGTGCTTTCACCTACAGCTGGGGAAGAGGTGAGGTGAAAAAACAGCTTTCAAATCCTAAATTTGGAAACTGCTTTCACTCAAAGCACTTTTGAAAAAAATGCCAAACACCTCAAAAAAATAAAAGTGCTGCCGAAAGCACTTTAAAAGCACTTCAACCTCAACCCCAAACGCAGCCATAAACTCAGCAAAAGTCCAATTGGAATTCTATCTCTAAGAACAGCAGGCCACCTGTATAAATATAAAAAAAAAAAGAAGTGCAATATGAGTTTGTGCACAGATGCCTGTGTTATTCTACATCTCCGTTTTCCTTTTCTTTCATTATTATTGTTTTTGTTCATTGCCTATCGTTCTAGAGCTGCTTCTCCTTTTAGTTTACTGGTTATGTGAGTTATGTCTAACTGTTTCTCTTAACTTTTTTGAATACATGTTTTTTGACAATGATGATTTTTGCTTCGGTATATGTTGGATTCTGGTGAATTGTTTACATGTCGCAAAATTGCATCCCTTGATTACAGTTTATACTTTTTTCAGTTCATACTTTAGCGTCCATGCCTCCTCAAGATTTCGTTTCCCCGTCAAGTAGTGTCCTTAAATAGTAAAATAATAGTTAGTGTCTGTAGAATTGTTTTGAAGTAATGATCCTGACATGATTTTGTTTTGATTTGTAGGTACTTATTGATGATTCATAATCTACTGTTAGATATTTATACATTTAGTTGGATCAACAAAAAAAACAGCATATGCTATTGGATATCCAGTCAAATGGGAGAGGAATTTATTTTGGCAAGTGAAATGAAGTCTTATTATTTAGACTTTAGAGGTTTTCTTTACGAAGTTTAACTATTTAGAGGGTTTTTTTTGGTAATACTCTTTCATTTTTGTAGTAATTTTTCAAATAATTAAATCTATAGTAATATTGCATATAAAATCTCAATGTCTTATTCAGAAAAAGAAGTTAGGTGATCATACCTATCCAACCCCATTAGAAACAATTATCTGCTTATGGATGTTAATATGTAAAAATGAGATATTAATTCTTTTAGAGGAAGAAATCATAAGATATTTATCCAAGGTATGATTTGGTATGCTTTTTTTTTTTTTTTGATAGGATGGTATGATTTGGTATGCTTTTAATCCCTACTACTGGTTATTAATAACCTAGAACTTATATGTATTAAAAAATTTAATAAAATTATTTGCCTTCGGTGAAAGTGTTTAGTGCATCTCATGCACTTTTAGCTGGCTCTCTATAAATTCTCTTCTCTCTTTCCTCATGCAAATTCTTCACGCATTACATTTTGTTAGTTCATTACTATTCACACAAATGTTTCTCACGTTTTCAATTAGAAAGAGTTAAAAAAAAATGCGACTTACGCAATATGGCCATATGGGAGGAGATTGAATTGGACTCAAACATCAGTAATAAGTGGTACAATGAAAGTAAAATTACAAATAACAAAAAGATTGATTAGCATTTTTTAAATGAGAGATTAGCTTCTTTTTTGTACGCATATACTCCGTAGTATCCTATGGCCGTATGGGTTCTAAGTAGACATCAGTTTAGATAATCTCCAAAAAAAAATTAATTGACTTTGTAACTATGAACAAAGCGCGATGAGGATGGAACACATTTTGCTTTTTTTGTCTCTTATAGGTTGTTCATTTTTTATGTTAGAAACTATTAATTAATAAGAAGAAAAATGTGTAAACAGAAATAACGATAAATCTTTTAAAATTTTAGTTGATAAGGTAGTTTCCGAAACTACAAAGCTTAATAAAAGGGAAGACCTCCAAAAATACAAAATAAGTAAAAAAATAAAATGAAATTGAAATTAGAGATAAGAAAACAAGGTTTATAGTATACTTCTATATCGATATAAGAGTCATTTTCTTGGAGAAGTAATTCAAAAATAGTTGATATGCCATGAAATGTTAATTAGAACTAGAGAACACCGAGTTAAACTTCCCATTCAAAAAAGAATGTCCGAGACTACCTAAGATTTATCGAGAATTAAGTAATATGCTAAAATAAATAAATTTGTAAAATATGGTTAATGATGTTTAAAAAATGAAAAAAAGGGGTATCTTTTCAATATAAAAAAAATCCAAGACAAAAAAATAATTCACATAAAATTATTAAAAAAGTTACATGCATTCGGAAAACAAAATAGAACTATAAGTAGAGAATTAAATGGAGATTGTGCAACGCACGGGCAGGAAATTTAGTATTTTCATTAAAAAAAGAATAATTGGACCATTCACAATAAAGAATATTTGGGAAATCTAATCTTGGTGAATATATGCATTCTTTCTTTAGTTCCTGTTAATGGCAAAAAAATTGCCCAACACACATACGTCGTACCGTATCGATTGGGTTTATCTGAAAACCCAATTCCTGGTCGACCGGATACGTAGTGGTAACGCACCCTCGACGAGGTAGTATTTCGTTAACACGTTAGAAACTCACTTCCTCTAATATATTAATTTGAAGGAGAGTGAACAAGAGCTATCGATGGTATATGAAAATTGGAGATTGTATCGATGAAAATATTCAACTGGAATAAGTAAAGAAACTTAAAACAATTGAAAGAGAACACTGACAACAAAATGAATTTTTATTGCCATGGGGGAAATGTGTTTACAGGTTTACTACTACTTGATTAATCTACTCCTAGTGCAATAGAAAGGAAGAGAAAACAGTAAAGTTCTACTTCTACTGGTGCAATATGAAAGGACAGAAAGACTTGAAGAAAACAAAGGTTTGCTTTGACTGTTGTTGGCTAGCTTTTTCTAATGAGAGAGAGTTGTATTTATAGAGAAATAATGCATTCTCTATTAAACACACGATCAGTTTCTTTCCCAATGTAACTGTCCTTTGAATTGTAGAGAAGTTATTGACTGTAAAACAACTTCCTCCACATCTTTTTCTTTCCCACGTTCTTCTTTTACTTTCTTTCACTGAGCGATTCTTTATTCCCCTGTTAAACTAAAGTCCAATCAGATCTATCGATAGACTCAAACACAACTCATTGATGGGCTTATTTCATATTAGCCCATAGCTATCGTTGATTGGACTTTCATTATCTTAATCCAACATATGACCCAGTATACAAGGCCAACTATAGAATTAACCCTAAAAAATAAATGTTGGGTTAACAGTTCCCACATGGATGCTCCCTCCTTTGGTGGAAGAAAAAAAGTGAAAAAGATTTTGGATGAGTTTGGGGTTGCTGTGAAATGTTGTAGCTCTAATCAATGTTGCAGACTTGTAGATGTGAAGTGTTGTAGCTGTGATAAAGTGATTTCCCCTACAACTATATCAAAGATGAGGTGTGTGACGGTGCTTTTGGAGCCTAATTTAAAAAATTAGCCAACCATTCTAAAAAAATAAAAGGTGTTGATACCGAAACGACTTTGAAAACAGTTCTACCTCAATCCCTTTAACGCAGCCTTTTGTACACCCTAAACGTTGTCTATATGTTCTTCTAGCTATTGTAAAGAATGTAGAACCTTTAATTAAAATTATAACCTATAAGGGATAATCATATGATAGATAATCTACCACAATGATTTTACATCCAAAGTACTTTTCACATTCAACTTTCCACCTTTCTCTTTTATTTTCCCATCAACAAATGGAACCCGACGTGTCCGGCCAATCACTAAGCCGACAATCTAAGCCACCTCCCCTTAAGTTTCGAGCAAAACAATGGACTGGATAATCGCACGTTTGCGTCAAAGTGTTTTTTTTATGGGTGCGGCAAAGCCCTTTTATTAATAAACTACGAGGAAATAAGTCTAGGTCATCGTTCGTGACGATGTGTACAACTAGGTGTTTCAAAGATTGAGCTATATATCAGTAACATTTCATGATGGGATTTATTATTTATATATAACGCACCACCTAGCCCCTAGGTATGTACAACTAGTATTATGTTACTAGTTCAATACCCGCGACGCTGTTTTGGTCCAATAATGGTTGTGTTTGGGGTTGAGGTTGAAATGCTTTTAAAGTGCTTTCGTCATCGCTATTGTTTTTTTTTTGGGTATTTGGTAGTTTTTTTCGAAAGTGTTTTGAGTGAATGCACTTTCCAAAAATAAGATTTGAAAGCTGTTTTTTCACCCACCTATTCCACAGCTGTAGGTGAAATCACTTGCAGTACTTCACAGCTACAACACTTCCTACAACACAGCACTTGACAACAATAATAGTCTATTATGCACATGGCATATGTTTATTTCCAAACTTTTAACGTATATCTCAATATTATTCTACACATTGATCGAGCTAGCCGATTAGATTGAAATTGATTTCACGAACATGATTCCCTAACTTGTAGTAGAGAGACTTTTACAAATAATAAAAGTTGTAGAAAGCCAATGATCTAGATCATTCTCTCAGATTCACCTTTTTGTCAACAAATATAATGATTGATATAATAATAATAATAAAATTAACCGTGATAAATTACATCATACATTCGTATGTACTTACTCCGTACATTTACCCTTTGTATTTAGACATTAAAATCTAGGCCATTTATTTTTTATAAAGTATTGGGCCTAAAACAAGAGTAATAAACAAAGAGAGTGTACGGAGTAAGTTACACCCGCGTGTACGATGTAAGTATTCTCGGACCATTCAAAAAGAGAATATTTGGCAAAATCTAATCTTGATGATTATATGCATTATTCCACATGCATGAATTCTCCCACTTTTGACAAAACTAGTAGACAGGCCCGTGCTAGAGCACGGGGTCTTATTTTCAACAAAATTGTTTGAAAAATAATTAATTTCCTTGATTTTCTTAAAATGATCTCAAATTAAGTTATGTTGTTTTTCAATTTCTTTTTCCTAGTTTAGTTATGTTTTGTCCAAGTTCAATGAGACTGGGTAGTATTGTAGTAATGACCTCCCGAATACACAATATTGACCCCTCGTCTACATAACAATGAACTCTCGTCTACACAATAATTAATGAACGGGTTCACACAATTTTTGCGAGTTCAATAAAGTTAACATCTTTCAAAGTTCCCTACATACGTTCGAAACCCTTTAAAAACTTGGGAATATTCCATAGTTGGGCATCTAAATCCCTCTAATGACTTATTAAAACTCAATGGTTTAACAGTTACTTTCTTGTTAGGTTTTCATTTTGTAAATATGCATTAATTTGATGTGTTAACTTGTCAAACAGGATAATATTCTTTAATGAGAGGTCGTTTTTGATGTGAACACGATTTATATATGAGACGGGTCACTAATGATAGAATCGATTGATTAATGACCCCTCGATAATCATTAGTGGCCCCTTCTTATATGTGAAACAGGTTTATTGAATTTTTTCCGTTTCTTATAGTAAAAGCCACTGCCATCTTTTATAAGATTGTTTCGGGATTTACTTGTCCAAGTATTTATTATTCTAATAAATTAGCTTAAAGTAGATTTTATGGGATAATCAGTCAAAGTTAAAATAATTTTTTAAATTGTTGGTTTGACAAAAAAAAAGTCCATAAATATGTTTGGGTGACAAATTTGGAATTTTAAAGAAAGAAAACTTAGAATTTTTGAACTATATCTACCACCAAGTATATTATAGAAACTCATCATTATGGAAGTAAATTTCATGACTTATCGAAAAATTAGTTTTTGAAATAAATTAAGGGCGTTTTCACTTAATTTGATGGTCAAACTTTATCTCTAAGAGAGAAAAAGATAATTACTTGCAAAAGGGGGAGTAACTATTATTTGAATTAATGGTAGAAGAAACAAAGAAATAATCAAATTCCCAAATAGCAACATCATCCAAAAATGATACAAAAATTATAGAAAAGAGAATAAATATTCTTATAATATTCCGTATTCATCTATATTATTTCTTTCATGTTAAGTAAAAATAAAATTACAAATTTTTAAAAATTTAGGCAGAGGATGATGGACACGTTGATAATGGAAATAAAGGAAATGAATAAAACAAAAACAATACTAAATAACATATTAGGTCTAGTACTTTACAGTTAACATATAAAACTTTTTTTGAGGGAAATTAACATATAAAACTGTTTATATATCTCTATCAAACTACAATAGTTATATGAATTTTGTTAATTTCGTATACATTTGTATGAGATATTAAATTTAAATATTTAAAAATAATAATAAATACATAATATAATTAATTATTAAATGATCATTGAACTTTTCGAAATATTTCAGTATCAAATTTAAATATCAATAAATATAATATGATACTCCCTCTCCGTCCCAAATTCACTACAAAAAAAGGGCAAATAGCAACTGGGCAAATTAGTTGTTATTGCCCATTTTCAGTTGCTGAGACCCTCATCAACAACCTTAGCAACGGGTTTTGTCCCGTTTCTAAAAAGCTTGATGCTGAGGGCAGCAACAAATTCTTCTTGTGTCCGACGCTGGCTCAGCGGTCAATTTAAAGCCCGTCGCTGAGCCCAGCGTCGGGTGATTTTTTTTTAAAAAATTGCAAAATAAATGTTCCCATCGGCTAGTGCGCCTCAATCGTATCTGCCAGAAGTCGAACAAGAGTCTCGCGCGCGGGGGAAACGTGTTTCACCATCAGACGCTTGGTGAAGGAGGACCGTGTTTGACAGCGTCGGCATTATTGGGCCTGACGCTTGGCCAGCGTCGGCAAAGTCGATTTTTTTTTTTTGCAGGCCCAGCGTCGGGAATGGTTCTTGATGCTTGGCACAGCGTCTGATTACATAAATCAGACGCTAAGCCCAGCGTCGGTCCCCATTTTTAGACGCTGGGCTCATTTTTCTTCTTGTTTTTAAGATTTTTAGCAACTGATATTTTTTTTCGTTTTTCTAACCGTTGCTAAATGAGCTTTTTTTTAGTGATTGAATGTCATTTTAAACCATATCACACATATTAAGAAAACATCATAGTTGATCTTTATAATCAACAAAAAGTAAATTGTTCCCAAGTCCCAACTATACTCCTAATTGATACAGTGTGCATACTTTTAAATTTGAGAAAACAATAAATGCTAGGGGAATTATAGAAAATTACTTTATAATGGTAGTTAAAGAGGACATAATTTATGGAGTAAAATAATCAGCAAAAAGAATATTTAAGAAGGGACGGAAGGAGTATTGAAATAAGTTTGGGACATGTTGAAAACAAAATGACCTGGAAAATTTCAGACTCAAAATCCAACCGACCGGACCATTTACGAAGTACTCTGTAGCTATCAAGTATCAAATATTTGTAATTTACTCTGTCAAAAGACCTGACAATTGGGTCGATTGGGCCGGGTTCGGGTTCATGTTGACAATAACAATTCATATTCAGGTCGGGTTCAGATTTGGGTCGGTCATTTCGGTTTTGGATCACTAATTTCGGGTAAATTCGGGTTTCAGTTAATATTTGAGTCGGGTTATATCGGGTTCGATTTTGATTAAAATCGGATATGGGCCAAAATCGGAGTTGATCTGAATTGAGTCGGTTTAGTTCAGTTCGGATCCAATCGGTTTTGGGTTCGGGTTAATCGGATTCGGACCAGTGAGATATTGAAATAGGATGTACGTAGACTACTACGTACTGAGAACTTGAGAAGTGAGAAGTGAGAACAGCGTAAGCCAAAAGGTACGCGGGACCCTGAAATTGAATAAATAAAAGGAAAAATAAGAAACGAAGCGGTGAGCATTATAGACTGGCAAGCGAAAAGCACACAGCTTAATGGGCCTTTTATATTTGGTAAGGATAAGGTTTTTTTTTTCTATTGTAAAGATAATAAAGAATATATTTATCAACACTGATCGTATATGGAATTTAGTGAAATTAAATAGATTAATACCTAGCAATATAATATTACGGATATTATAAAAGGAATCCCTATTCCTGTTATTCCTGTCCCGAGTCTCACTTCTTCTGGCGAGTTTTCTGTTAAAACAGTAACATGGTTAGCACGGTATAAAAATGATTCTAATATTGTTGACTAGGAATATAAATGGATTTGAAATTTAGACATTCATCCAAAATTGCAGACATGGTTACGGCATCTTCTTCATAACTCGCTATCAACTTTAGATAATTTGAAAATTCGTAAAATAATTCCTGATGATATTTGCCCAATTTGTAAATCAAATCAAGAAAATATTGATTATTTTTTTTTAGATTGTTTCAAAACTCAACATTTTTGGAACGAGTTGCAATGTAATAATTGGTTAATTGGTTTACCGACATTTGATTCAGTATTTTCAATCTTAAATTTTTTTAAGAATAGTAAAATGACAGTGGAGTTAAAAAAATTTGTTTATGCTCTTTGGAGCCTGTGGAAAGAAAGGTGTAACGTCCTTTTTAAGAAGCATACTGTTAATATCCACCGAATCACACATCGCGCTAAATCTACTTATCTAGAATGGATACTAAGGAATCAAAATGATTTAATCATAAATAATTGTTCTAAACAAAATGAAGTCAAAAAAAGATTTACGAAGAATGTTGGTTGGATTCCACCGCCAGATGATTATGTCGAAGTTAATTTTGATGGTTCTATATTTTCTACTAATTCTTTTATTTCATCTGTTGCAGGTTATACCATTCGCGATTCAAGTGGAAACCTAATTATGGCTAGAGCTAAGAATTTGGGGAACACACCAATTTTAGTGGCTGAAACAATGGCTTTCCGAGATGGCTTAAGAGCTGCGATTGATATAGGCTATAAAAATATTATATTTGAAGGTGACAATAAGGTTGTTATTAACAGTTTTTTAAATACTCACAAGACACCTTGGTCCATTGGGAGCTTGCTTGATGATATTAGGCGTTTGCTTACTCATACACACCAGTTCCAGATCCACCATATTTATCGAGAAGCTAATCAGGTGGAAGACTGGGTAGCCAAACAAGGACATAATATTATTGATACATGTTATTTCTATCCGCAATATAGTGCGGATTTTTATTTTTTACTTCTGTATGACAAGTTAGGTGGTACCCTCAAGAGGAGGGTCACTTAACTTCTAATGCACCTTTACAAAAAAAAAGATAATAAAGAATATATAGTACACCCATTTTCCTCAACATTTTCTCTTTCTTCTTATTTCACTGACTCTATCACCTCTCCTGCCTTAGCTTGGACTTCCCCTACACCCCTTCCTTTTTTTTGGCTTTGGTGCAGGGAATTGGGGACCAACACCAACATAGTAAAAGAAGCAATAAGAGGTTAAAGAAAGGGTGACAAACTAGTAGAGATTTAGTTTGTTATTATGGGTATGTAGTTCAAAGAATAAGAAATCATTTCATAACCGTATTGTGGCTATGCATGATTTCCGAATGTGTATATCGTACATCCAGTGGAGCCTAATTTCTCTTATGGGGTGTACCTTACTTGGTACACCTTGTGACATATATAGCAAGCCCAACACACCCCCTCCCCAAGTTATACTCCATTCTCTCTCCTCATTTCATCTCCATGCGTTTAAAATTACCCTCTTAATGCGATTAATCTCCCCCTCCCCGCGTTACACTATCAACTCTCTCCTCATTTCATCCCCCCTGCGATTAATGACACTCTAAATGCGATTTATCGCCCTCTGAATGCAAATAATCGTCCTCTGAATGCTATTAATCGCCCTTCTGAACGCTATCAAAAAAATGCTAAAATTCCTCTTACATATGAGATTAATCACCCTCAATGCAATCAAAAAATGCTAAAAATCCTCTTACATATGCGATTAATCACTCCCCTGAGTGTAACAAAAAAATGCTAAAATCGGAAAAATTAAGAGAACTTTTTTTTTTCTCGTTTTTTTCCCACACGGGTACGTGTCCCTTACTCGGTACACCCGGGTGTACAGTATAAATTGCCATGATTTCCTCTTTATGTGAGCAAAGGTTATGATTTGGATTTTAGCCATATGATCATCTTATAAACCATCACTAGATTAACACCTCGTGTAAGATGAGAATGTACCGTAAACGTGTTCTCCTAGAGTCCAACCTTTTTATTTGTTAAACTTAATTAATCAGATAATTGAAGTTCTTTTTCGAAGATTTTAGCCGTATCTTACAACTTAATTTCCCTCTATCTTAGCTCAGGGTAATTGTAGGGTTAATTAGTTTGAGCCGATATTATATTATTTTATCAGAATAAATTTGTGTGCACACATTTCGTATATGAGATGGGGTTACTATTTACTAATAACCACCTAGGGGTAAGAAATGTCCACCGAAGGATCATTAATCAACATTTTCTGTCATTCATGAATTTGTCTCACATATAAAACGGGTTAACATTAGTACAGTACACACGTTTTTATGTTATCAGATTTTTTTTGGAAATGCTTAGTAATTAGTTTTAAAATTGTTAGAAAATATATACTATGTCGAGTTGATAAGATCGAGTTTAGGGGCACGCAAAATATTCTCAAGTTATATATATACTTCCATGAAGCTAAGTTATGTTTTGTTTATAAGTTTTCTTTTATGTCTAATACACTACGGATAATTTCAGTTTCGATTTAGTTAGTTTACCTTAATCTTTTTTTTTAAAGAACACTTTAGCTTGAATCTTATTTCAGCTAATTTCAAGCAATGGATTTGAAACTATACAAACAGAATTAACCTAGATCTACAGAATGGAACCTTTTATCTTTGACATAAAAATTAAAAATGCCTCTCAAATATATGCAAAAATGCAAAATGAAAGAAGAAAAAAAGGAATACGATAAAGACATTAATATTATATTGTCCGTTATTTTGAAAGTAAAATACTTTTGGTTACGAACATAATGATATGCCTCGACACTTTACCTTCACTAGATGAAGGTGCGGAGTGTACGACTCTTCAAGGAGTCGAGACTTCACTTCATGCAATATACAACACAAACCGTTGACACGAAACAAGAAACAGAAAGCGACCAGCTCGCCCAATACATAAGACACAAACTGGCATGAATCTTAGGTTGCATGGCAAGTATACATTGCAATGCAATGAAGCTAAGTATGCATGCAGCCTGCAGGTATTATTTAGTACTTAATAGTAGATAGTATATATATTGGGGCAGTACTTCATATTGGAACTTTAGTTAGGCTGGGCTAGGGCCTCTGCCTGACTTGCCACATTATCGTTCAAGTTTACGCTAGGGAATACTCGAAATATTGCCTGTGGATTCAAGTTTACAGATGTAGCACGCAAGGTGTCCCTCAGCACTCCGCTGGTGGTGGCATCCCTTGTCAAGTAGCGATTGGTCAGGACATGTTTAAACGCGTAAAAGTTTCCTGGGCCGATCTTCTCTACCTCAAACACTGTGTCCTGCTCCAAGCCGGTGTCAGAGTTAGCGTGGACATAGTAATTCAAGCTTTGGGTAGTACGAAGGAACCTATTATAAAAGGTGCCCCTGATGCGAACTCTTGCGCCCCCCAAAGGAATGAACTGCATGGGAACCAAATCGGTCCATTCGGGCTCAGCAGTAGCATCAACCTTGTATAGGGAGGTCCCACCGTAATCACTAAAAGCTCTGGCGTACCGATTGTTGTTCATTATAACTGCTCTGTCAGGGAGATCTGCCACGACCGAGTCCACCTCTCCAGAGCCAACATTTTCAAGGCTCTTGTCAGTGGTAGTCATGGAGGGAGATTTGTTGTATTCGGCCGCCATCTCTTTCTCTCGCTTTTAATTTTTTTAAGATTTTTAGTTTTTGGAGAGCTTCATCATGCACCCCCTCAATTTATAGGCTGAAATGATCACATACATACATCTCCAAATAATTAAACGCATGCACCATGAGATCACAATAATAAATATATATAATAATATTCAGATTAAACACGCCTTGCCACTAAAATTGAAAGAATCGAGCAATATGATCATAAAAATTCCATCGACGACTATTTCCACAGAGAATCTTGCTCACCTTCTTTATACCCCCACTATTTCTAAATGATAGACATTCTTTATCCACTCAATAAAAGAAAATAGATTGATATTCGATCTTCAGCGGAGCTTTGATGATGCAGGCAATGGCTTACTAAGAGAAGTGTATATGGGCATGTGTTCTCTTGTTAGCAGCGCACTTGGGGGATGGTGCTTTACTGCTTTAAGTAGCTAGCTCCAAAATAAGACTAAAATAACTTGTTGAACTAGAAACTTCTGAACTGAAGTGAACTAGTTAAAGGTGATTCAAACCATAATTAATACTAAAAAATAGCTCCTAAATTGATATTAAGTGAAATAATGAAAAAACTTAACTTAAAAAATTCCATATAAAATTATATGAAATAAAAAAATAGTTCCGTTTAATTGAACTAAGGTGATATAAAGTAAAAATAAGTCATACATAATTGGGAAAATTGTTAGCACACCCCTTTTAAATACTGAAGTTTGTAAAGACATTCCTTTATATTCAAATTTGTTGTCACACCCTTAAAACTTAAAAGTGTTGTTTATACACCCCAAAATTGACCATTTTACCAAAAATCAACGCGAAATTCCCCTACTACCCCTGTTTGACCCAAGTTACCCATTTTATCAAAATCAACCTAAAATTATTTTTGATAAAATTCTGAATTATGGATAATTTTGAAAACTTATTAAAGGATAAATGAAAACAATTAGGAGCGGAAGATAAATTAGAAGAGTGTACGTGATGAGGAGGGGAGGGATTTTAGGTTGTTTTTTGATAAAATGGTCAATTTGGGTCAAATAAGGGTAAAAGAGGAATTTCAAGTTGATTTTTGGTCAAATGGTCAATTTTGGAGTGTCTAACAACACTTTTAAGTTTTAAGGGATGTGTCAACAAATTTGAATATAAAAGGGGTGTTCTTACAAACTTCAGTATTTAAAAGGGGTTTGCTAAAAAAAATTCCTATATAATATGATCACATTTTATCTTTCGGATGCAAGGCGGTAGACCGTCATTGAGCTTGGATTTTCCATTTAGTTAAGTTCATGCAAGAGTATTTAAATCATCAAGCAAGAGTATCTTAAATATTTAATCTATTCAGTTCATCTGCAATAGCAATCATTAAACTAGATTTACTATTCAAATCAGAGAGCCACTGCACGAAGGATTAACTTTCTATTCAGTTCATCTGCATAGCAATCATTAAACTCAGTTTACTATTCAAATCAGAGAGCCACTAAGGATTAACTTGTTGTCACGCCGATGGCTGACAACTTGTGAGAGGGGAATATCTTTAATACAGTTACGTTGCACAACTCGACTCATGAGCACTCCTACCTTCTACTAATTGCATTTTAAAATGATTCCATTATTGTGTCGACGAACTTTCACAAACAAAAAAATTAATGGTAAAAAACAAATGAAATAGTTTTACAAACTTACTTTTAGTTATGAAATAAATAAATGATTCAATAATAAAAAGAATAATTGGACCATTCACGTACGAAAAAGAATATGTGGGAAATCTAACCTTGATCATAAATATATGCTACATTTCTTTAATTTCCACGTGGATTCCCCTTCTTTTGATGGAAGAAAAATAAAGTGAAACGAAAAGATTTAGTGCACCCTAAAATTTTATATGTTATTCTCTTGTAAAGAATGTATCAAATTTATTTATATTTATAAGATATAAGGGAGAATCATATGATAGATCAACCACAATGATTTTACATCCAAAGTAATTTTCACACTCCAACTTTCTACTTCTTTCTCCCTTAGTTTTCCAATCAACCAATGGAACCAGACGTGTACGTGCGGTCAATCACAAGCCGCCGACATCAGCTACCTCTTCTTTAGTCCATCTCATATGATGTTCTATTGTAGAGTGGGTAGTCGTATCCTTTGCGACAGAGTTTAAACCACAATCGAAAGTTATCAAAAGAGAAACAATGGTGTGTTACCAGGGGCGGCTGAGGCACGGTGCGAGCGGTCTGCTCGCACAGCCTCAGCCGCTAAGAAGGCCTCAAAATCTGTCAAAACAACTGTTGCGACACTAACAAGCGTCGATAATGAATCGTCGAAACGCTTTAGACGCAATAATGCGTCAATAATAAAGTGTCTCAACATCCCTCACGCATTAAGGCCTCTGAACATCCCTTCACGCATTAAGGTGTCAATAAACAAGTGTCAAAAACAATATTTTGACGCTTCTGCAATGTTATTTTGATGACTTTCAACTTCATGATTGTATTTCAGGCTGAGCACAATATCCTTATGCACCCATTTCACATGCTTTTTAGCGTAGAAACTTTGTATTGTCGCTTTTTTGCATAAAATTTGTATTAAACCCTCAAGTTTAGGGCCCCAATTTCAGTAACCGTACAGGGACTCTCCAAAGTATAAGCCGTCCCTGTGTGTTACTACTTACAACTAAGTGTATCATGTAAAGATTGAACTATAATTAATTAATATTATAGGATTTTCTTTGGCGAACGGGGCACTGTCTAGGTAGGCTTTCTCGTGTCGTTGTATGGGTTCAATATTATTCGATGATAGTTAATTTATTGACATTTAACTTTCACTAGATCAATAATTTTCTACAACCTAAAGCAATGTTATAATTTAAGTGGATAAATAAATTGCACACCATTATATTCTTTTATATAGAAATAAACTTGAAATAGGTATATAAAAATTTAGTTCATTAGACCCATTTTTAAAACTTATTATTTCCCTTATACTATGTGTTTAGAGTTTCAATGCCAAAATTATACCGGGCATCGTGATTTTATATGCCACTCACATACATGCACAATGGAAGAAGAAAAAAACAAATAATAAAAGAAGAAACATGACAATAAAGACATCATAGTCTGTTATTTTTGAAGTAAAATTCATTAGATAAGCACATAAAATATATAATGATATGCCTCGACACTTGACCTTCTCTAGGTGTAGTGGACTCTTCAAGGAGTCAGAGGCTTCGTACATTATACAACAACACAAACCGTACGTTGATATGACAAGAAACGAGAAATACAAGGAGACCAATGCGCCCAATACACAAGACACGAACTGGCATGCATCTTAGCTAGGTTCCATGCATGGCAATAATATACATTGCAATGCGATGAAAGTAAGCATGCATGCGGGTATTATTTAGTACTTAATTTATTAGTAGATAGTATTAGGGCGGCAGTAGTTCATATTATTGGAACTTTAGTTAGGCTGGGCGACGGCGGCAACTTCCTCCTTAGTTTCCGCATC
>ONZK01005713.1:0-13246 GCA_900322385.1 Pharnaceum exiguum
GGGGGGGGGGGGGGGGGGGGGGGGGGGGGTTTATACACCTTCATGATAATATGCGCAGTTCGTTCAGTCTTTTTGCCGAGGGGTTTACAGCTATTTCTTAACCCATCTTTTCACAGTTCCTGGGTGATAGACTAATTGAGCTCTTTGATCAGAAGACAAACAAGGATGAGAGAACAACTGCATACAACAAGTGTCTACTAAGAGTTCAATGTCTGTTCTGTCTCTCTCTCTGTATATATATACATTATCTCAAGTTTTTATTATTTAAATATTTAGTCGTTTACAAACTTGCCACTGATTTGCGCTGTAATTTGCAAAGGTATCCATTTTTTGATTTTAGCCTGAAGTTCATTTCATTTTTGTCATAAACCTAGTTACCAACTTACCATCTATTCTTTCTATTATAAAGAGAGAAACCGGACTAAGAAAATTGGATTGATTACCTTAACTTTTTTTTTGATAAGATTTTTTTTATTAAGAAACATAAATGAGGATTGATTACCTTAACGAAAGCAAATTCTAATGACTTGGCAATATTTCATTGGACGGTATAGGAGACTAGGAGTTACTTAGTTGATATGTCTCTATTATAAACCCCAAGTGCTCATTTGGTAAGACTTGTGAGATTTATTCCACAGGTCTCAAATTCGAGTCTCCTCAAGGCCATTGGAGGTTTTAGCGGTCGTTAACTTCAGGACCCATGGGATTAGTTAGGCTAAGCCTAGATACCCATGTTATCTAAATAAAAAGATGTCTCTATTGTAGAAAAAAACAAATAGAAAAAGATTAGAGTCAATTTTGGCATGAAAAAAGATATATTCTACGAACCATAATTTTAGTCTAATCTTTTTTTTATTAGATAAAAGTAATCGCAAAAATATTTTAATATCGATTTGGTAATGCATCTTTAATCCAATATCGTAATTGTAATTGTGTCAATGAAAACACACAGGTAATGGGACTAGATTACCATTAGTGAGATAAACCTGGTTTGGCTGGTTACCATTTGCCAATAGTGAGATCCAAAACTGATCATTGGTAATGATGTGCTAGCCCGTGTCAGTATTGACTATATCTGAAGCCACTGAGAAAGCTGTAAGCTTGATGACTGGTGAATGCCTAAACCTTTTTCAAAAAAGTTTCATACACGATGATTACTGTCTTCGGCTCTCGGCATTCTAGATGACGAAGAAGCCATGTTTGTTCTTGTTCTCTCAGAAAGACTCACCTCTGCACTGGACACGTGCTTTTCTACTTTGTCGTAGTAAACTGCCAACTAACCATGCAAGAGTATAATATTTCAAAATTATCTTGGTGAAACTTTGGCATAATGATTTTTGGTAATCAATACCATGTATATTGTGGCATCATACTCAAAGGTTCACTGAAATGAGTCCAGTGGCTGCTGGCATTTCTCTTCTACCTAGAGCTTTTTCCTCTTAATGTCAGAGGTCATGTTATTTACTTTTCCCCCGACTTCTCTAAGGAATAGATTGCATTTTCTTCAATATTGGTGAGAGTATCTGAGAATGAGTTTTTCCTCTGATCTGGTTACAGCATCTGATGTCTGATGGTTACACTGCCAAATAGTTGGCATGGAAAATTATATCTTGCATCAATATATGTTTCAGTCATGTAATGATCATTTCAATTACCTCCCAACTGAACTAGGTCAGGCCTTCACATAATTAAATTTTGGAAGATATTTAGGTTACAGAGGCTAGGGCTTGGGTAGCTAAACAAAATGGTATGTTGAGCTCCTTTGGACTGTCACATGTCAGGTAGGCAAACCCTCTACAGATGGCCAGTTTTGGCGGTAATTACCCACAAGGGAAAACAGTGGTATTTGTGGATTGTTTTGTGCTCCTTTAGTCCTTTCCTTCTGTCCGGCTGTATTTATTGCGTTTGTGTCGCTTTGGTACTATTTCCATCATATGTCCATGGTTCTTTAGATGTGGCAATTTGTCAATCTTGAGCTGGAGTGCACGACGAAGTTGTAGGTGCTGTTTGGAGTTGTAAAGCAATGATCATTCTGGTTTTGATTTCATTCATAATATTCTGTAGTATTGGCCATTTCAGGTATGAACTTCCGGTTAATTTAAGAAACTTGTTTCTTGTTCCAGGATAGAGAAAGAGGAGGGGCCTTCTCATGGAAAAAAGTTTATATGCTCTGTTACAATTGAAACATCAGATGCAAAATTGCTTATGGAGGGATATGAAAGACCCAGAGTGCGAGAGGCAGAGAATTCTGCTGCCTCCCTGATGCTTCACCGTCTTCTGGAGTCTGTCTATTTGTAAGGCACTCTCATCTTCTGTGTTACTTATTATACTATGCCCACCCTTTAGCTGCATTTAAGTGGAGGAAATGGGGGAAAGTTCCTGTTTTTCATGTGTGTCAGAGGATACAGAATCCCCGTTTGAGAGCGCCAGTAGAAGGATGTGATCTATAGTTTTTAGCGTGAAACACAGCAACAGTCCCATTTCCTTCTCCTAAGTGCAGAAAACTGATGGGCCTATCTATATTCTGCCTTGTTAATAGATTTGGGTGAGATTCGGCATTCTACAGATTTCAGACAAGTCTTTTGTTTTTACCGGAAGGCTACTCTGATTCTGTTTGCTGCGAACTGCGAAGTCCACATAATTCAAATAAAAATATTTATTTTCATGCATGCACTACTCAATCTTCTATAAGCTTGCATTTGTATCAGTAAGTTGATCTTATTCATCACATCATGTTAGTTTGATTATGGATGAATGAACAATAAATTTGATGAATAAGTTGATTAGTATGTATCATGGCAATTCCATGTTTGTAAAAAATTTTTGGGACAAATTTTAGCTTCTTAATGTAGCTTTGTATAAGCAATTTGGTTGCAAACATAGACTGGTCTTGAAGCATTTGGGAATTGGAAACTCCTAGACCCTTAAATTATTTATTGCCTTACTGCGTGCACACTAGGTCTGATTTTGCTTTGAAAACTGTCAGTAGCATACTAGCATTGCTAGTCATTTCCATGAATTTATTCAGTTGCTAGCATATCAGAAATTTTCAAACATTTATGCGGGAGTTATGGTCTTCGATTCTACCTGTTACATATGGCTACGAGCCTCCGACAAGTAGCCATGATCTATGGAAGGTACTTTGTATTCATGTGGACAACCCAGCTGAATATTTTTGTCACCCAATTATTAACTTGCGAAGTTCATGATGCATTGTAAGTTTGTAACCATAAATCCCTCTGTTGCCTACTTAGCCTTTATGAAATGGTCATAGGTCAAGTGAGTACAACTGTACAAGTTCTACCCCTAGACCCTACTTCGTTCCATCCCTTTATATTGGTTTGATTAATTAGAATGAGAAGCCTGAGAACTGTGAAGCACGTGCGGAAACCCTATTTTATGCTATCTTTCATGGTCAAGTTTTGCATGTGATTCAAGGCGAACTTGTTGGGTTCATTTCACTGGCTTTTTATATATCTACGTAAAGAATTAGTTTCGAATTGAAGCTTCTATATTTTGGTAGACCTTTCTTGTCATATGTTCAAGCCCAAATCTATGTGCAACTGTGCAAGAAACTTAGGCATTACATAATTGACTTTCGAGGTAGAGCATTAATTATAAATGAATGTTTTTTTCTTTTTTATTTTCTTTTGTTGCGGATGAGGAGAATTCATTCTTAATGTGCTTAACGAGCAATCAACTTACACATATATGGCGGGTTCATGCATGATCTTTGGGCAATCTGCATTATTTGGTTCACACTTAAAAGTCTTAGAGACCTTTCTTGCAAAACTAGTAAAAACTTGCCTTTTGTATGAACACACAACCAAAGAGATCAACCATCGTCACTTAAAAATTAAAGAATTATCAATTCCATTCCAAGTTTCTGGCATGTACGAGAAGATCAGAAGAGCTATGCGCCCATATTAGCTTCACGACAGGAAAAAGACACTAAAGATGGCTATGTGGAATCACTTGCGCTTTTTATTCAAACCGTAATGATCGTACACCATATGCAAAGCTAGTATTTTTTTCTACTACTTTATATGGTTAGAGGATTGAGTAAGAACCTATGGGTGAATGAAGATAAACTAGTGCACATTGAGTTGTTCCTTCAAAATTATCAATGAGTAGTACTGCTAAGTATATTCCGCTGCGTATAGAAACCAATTGCCAAAAGTAGTTTGTTTGATATATATGGTATCGTATTACCTAACTAGCACCAAAATGATTTTCCAAGTACATTTCTTTCTTTCATTCATGTATTCTTCATCATAAGAGTACCAAAATGATTTCCTTTTGGGTTTTAAGGAAAAAGTTATTTTATTTTGATGTTAAAGGGAGCCAGGTTACTGACAATCAAGCCCCCAACTTATCAGGGTTGAAACCTGAAGGTGCACTCTCCAATACTTGAGCAACTTTTCTTCCTCTAAAAAATATATAATTGATACGAGATATGGTAGATGAAATTACATAATGTTTTGAGTTAACTTAGGATGGTAAAGTGTATTTTCCTAGTTCTTACACCAACTGCGGACGCCAATCGAAGGGTTTAGTAACAATTCCTCACGTCTAGCTCATGGAATCTACTAAGCATGCGCACTCAAACAAGGTGCTGAAATCTTTGATAATTGGCAGTGATAAATAAAGCTAAGGTTTTTCTCTTTGGCTAGCTAATTAATAACCAAATGAAAAGGGAAGCATAATGAATGAATTGTGCATAAATGCAAAGGCGGTTGATTTTTTTTCTTAAAGAAATGCAATGAGACCGGTAAGAATCGAGACCCAACCTTAAGCGGTTGTTCAAAAACTCACTCGTGGAAAGTTGTAATTAGATCCCGACGACCTCCCTATATTACTTAGAATGCATATTTTTCTGAGCTATTGGAGTATTGGGGGAGGAGGAAGATGCAAAATTAAACAATACAAGCACAAAACTAGCTCCAGTACATTTTTTGGTCGATATTGGCAAAAAAAATTAAACATTGATGAAAACAATCTAAATTCTAAATCACCAGCAATAATTTATTATGAAGCTACTCCTTAGCAAAATTGAAGTACTCCTTTATAACACCATAACAAGCTTACGAGTTTATAACAACAATAACAAATAACATTAGATAGTGTATGTTATCCACAAGCCGTGGAGTTCAACACCACCTTATTGTTTTATCATGACACAAATAAAATACTGTCAAAAAGTTATTTGACATAGCAAAGTTACAATCACATGAGAAATTTAAAAAAAAAAAACCCTTTGTAAGACGACTTATGTTTATGAATAATGAAAGTTGTGTATAATCACTATATGTATGTATAGTTGAGAGAAAATTAAGACACTATGACGCACCACCAAAACCGTGGCTCTTTATTGGTTGATAAATAAATTTGGACGCATTGTACGAACCTCATAATAATAGACGAATTACTCAAAATGAGATATATATGATTTATGCGTAATCGCACATCCCATATACGCAGTATTGTCCTGGCGAGCACTTGTTGTCGCATGACCCACAGTGACTCTTGTCGTAGGATAAGTTCACACATTTACCCCCACAGCAATAGTCTGTGTACTTGCACTGCTTATGGCATGATCCACAATAATTTTTGTCTACCTGAAGATTATAACACTTGTTGCCGCAGCATGTTTTGTTTTTCCCATACACTTCGGAGCACATCTCATAGTCCTTGTGGCAGTGATCAGCAGTCTTCTGATTCCCACGAAGGTTAACAGTCAAGGAAAACCCATTGTTTTTGTGTTCGTAGTAGGGGAGGCGGTCATTGCTCTGAGCAAGGAATCGGCTCACCCTCTTAGAAGGCAATAACAAATGTTTCCTTTCATCATGATTATGTGCTTCCCCCTCTAGGGCGAGAGAATTTGCATGGCTGTATTGTTGCTCTACTTCCCCTTCAGGCTGTTGGTAGAAGCTCTTACTAAGGTTGCTCAGTCCAATGGTGATTGCCAAGGTGATTGCGACTAGGAAGACCGCCTTAAGCGTCTTCTTCATCGTCGAATTCATGATACGTCGTTGACCGACGTCTGTGGAGGGATAGAGGAGGGGAGAGGTTAGTTTGTGCTCAGCTTTGTTTTGTGGTAAAATGCGTAGGAAGAGAGGTAAGGAAAGAGGAAATGTGGAGGAATTAGGACTTGAAGGGGTTTATAGGGGAATAAAGGAAAAGAGTTGACGCGATAAATGAGGTAAAAAGAAAGGTAGGAGGTATTCTTGCGTATGATGCATGGAGTGAGGTCTAATTCTAGACAGTTTAATTTTTCTTATGAAGATGGCTTCTTTTTTTGTTGATCTATTGATTATGAAGGAAGACCATATAGTATGATACTGTTCAAAGTTTTGTGTTTCTTGAGGATTTGGGAAGGGTTGCCAGATGATTAACGTGTCTTCCTAATGTGAAATAATAAAAATAATATATATGGTCAACGACGGGATCAAGCAGTATTAGTACAAAGACAGCATTTGTTGTACTAAAATAAGGAGGATCTTGATTATAGTTTTCCGAAATTGAGACTACGAAGACCGCGTGAAAGGTACTGCCTAAATGACAAATAAATCAAGGAATGTGAAATACGATTTCGAATAAGTCTCTTCTGGTCTCTTTATTTTCAAAAGATTTTACTTTTTGTGAGCTTAATCCATGGATGTGACAATTGTAAACATCGGTATTCATCTTCAAATAAGATGCGCAAAATTTGATCTCAAATTGTTAAAGGCTACATTAAAAGTGATGGTTAGAGTGAGAATCTATATAATGATACGAAAGCATCACATTGTTGTTCATCAATTGAGAGATCGATAATTATTTTTTGACATAATAATCAAACTTTACTTAGCTTTAAAGGTCCAAAAATTTCTTTTTGTTCGTCACAACAAATTATATGATATGGTTTATGTATTAGTTAAACTGTATTTTTTTTCAAAGTTATAGGAGTTCCAAATTTAACCCATTTACAATTTAATGTTTTATGAGACAGCCTCACACAATACAATACAATACAATACAATACAATACAATACAATACAATACAATACAAAATGGCAAATTATACCGTACACCCAGGTGTACCTTGTAACTTACACCCTCCTTTGTAAGTAGATAATTAAATATTGGCTTTTTATCATTCTTTTAGGAGCTGGGCTAAATTAAGAGAGAAAAACAAAGTGGGTGTACGGAGCAAGATACATCCGGGTATACCATGGAGCTAGATATTCGAATACTTTTTTGTTTTTTTAACCTACTTTAATTTATCAGAATTGTTTTTTTTTTCCCAGTATGTGTTGGATTTTCGTTTTTGGCATAATGGGTATATCATATATGCATACACTAGGTGGCTAGTAACACTCGAGAGGACGGTCCCTAATTTTTAATATACCCACTTATAGAAAAAAAAAACACTTGGTGGCTAGTACTTAGGTAGTAGTTTAAAAATGGTTACTGATATTATAGGGTATGACTGCTAGCATTCATAATTGACCAAACACGTACACTCGGTATGTCTACTCCTAATATACTACAGAGATTTCAAACTACTAGATTAGTTCTTTGCTCAAAGAAATCATATACTTTTCGAACAAATTGAGCAATCAGTTGCACCTAGAAAACTAGGGAAATCGATTGGTAGTTGGTATAATATAGTTGTGAAATGATCTAGGCTCTTTTTCAAATTTATGTTACTTTTTGATAGGTGCATATTTATTCACAATCAACTAATTTTGATCTAACACAAAAAAAATTGTGTGAGCTCGTTTCATATATTAGACTGTGTATTAATGACCCCTCAGGTAAATAATAATGATATCTCTCACCCAGTCTCATATATAAATTAAAACAGCAGGTTCACATAATTTTTTTTCATTGATAGATCAATCGATCTCTTTGGATATCATATGGTTTAGCTGTACTCTTTCTATATGCATGCAGCTCGATCATATATTATAATCGTCTGTCTAATTTTTTAGTTAGAATATAGTGTACTCTTCTTAATTAATTTGTATATTTGAAGAAAAGAAAAGTCCGCTAAGTTTCCCTTCACAAAATTTCTACTCAGGGAATGTTCTCATGCATACTTGCTGTCATGCATGCACTCATATATTGTACTAAGTTTCTAGTTGCTATGATTAATTGATCAGTTCGTCATCAGTTGAATTCGATTCAGGAGTTTCTTATCGACCTATAAGTGATTAATTAGTTCATCAGTTTACGCATTTTCAGTTGTCTGCTTTTAGTTAGAATTAGCGGACGACTAAATAGGACCGCTGATTCACTATTTCTTATTTTCAAGATGAAAAACAAAGTCAAGGAAGTAGTTTCAAGTATTGGTTATTGATGAAGGTAGCCCATTAAACAGTTAACAGTGGACAACAATAACACAGCTTATGAGATTATGACCGACCATCAAAGAATAAAGATCGAATTGAAGATGCACAATCCGTCTTAAGAAGCAAAGCGTGAAAGTATTTTTTTTTCTTTTGTACTAGCTTGCTCAGGCCATTCATGATATGACATACTCCGTATGACATATGCATGCACTATGATGCGCAGTAAAATCGAAGCTTAGAATATAATTAAGGCGATTCTCCGGTATTCATTCAGTTGACATTAGCAAAGCCTTCCTTGGCCTTTTGGCCATGTTGACACTAGCACACGGTTCATTAACGTATGTTTGTGTCCTTCAAACTAATAATAAGAGCTTCAAGCATTGTCCATACCATATGGGACAAGTACCATTCTGCCACGTATCATGAGGTCCATTACAAAATACAAATAACATGGGGGGTTGGTCATGTTTTCATACGGTTTTGACTTTTGACAAAGTGAAACTTGCAGAAGTACATTCACAAAATTAAAGTTGGTTATGTTCAGATTCAGTTTTCTATTTTCGTAAGATTCAGATTCATGAGTAACAACTAGTAAGCATGCAAGGCTGCAGGCTGCAGATAACTAGATAGCTGACCAATAGAGGAAGCTAGTTGTTCAAGTTTAGTTCGATAGTGTGTTCCTGGCCGTGTAACCTCATTAGCCTTGTCTACGAGTACTTGGTTTCTCAACTTAAGAAAGTATGATTTAAAAAATAATAATGGTTCGGACATTTATCAAACCTTTTTTTAAGGGAAAAGAGAGCTTTTATTATATAATAGCCATACGGCATTTATAATAAAAAAATTCAAAATCGATATCAACAAATATGAAATCAATAGAGCAGAATACATACGATAACAAAAACTAACTGCTAGCATCCCTCTATACTTGAACGACTTCCTTTTCATCGCCGTCTTCAGTTGAGTAACCTTTGTGCGGAAGAGCCCTATATAGCATTGAAGAATGTTTGGTTCTGATATTGATCTTTGTAAATCCATGTGGTCATTGATTTCTATAAGAACAGATACTCTCATAACTAAATAAACTACTCTTATTATCGAAGAGACTACTCTTATTGTCGAAGAGACGGGTTTTATTAGTACTAAAACTGAAACTAGACTAAAATATACTATGAACATGAACTTTTGGGGGCTTACCATTAGTGTGTAAAGCACTAATGGCAGCCCCTAGTGGAGGCTAGGCCGGGTTTTTTTTTTAGGAGAGGGAGAAGGGAGAGAAAAAAAGAAAAGCCTTCATATATCAAACATTTGTTATAACAGATGTAAGGAAATTATGAAATAAATAATAATCAAAATAGAGAATTAAAGCGGTTCACCAACGGATGTTGGCTACGTCCATTATCAAAAGGGAGACATAAGTGGTGTTAGGTTTTTCTGAGTTCTGAGTAGAATACAAACAATGTAGTATATATAGTACCCTAAATAAAACCTAATGGACTGCCTTTAAAATAGGTCCAAAACAGCTAATCAGACTAGGAATCGTGACGAGTTATACGAAGCGTTAGATAGAAGATCTAAAGGCATTAATCCTACACATTTTACACAAAGTATTTGAGTTTTGTTAGTACACTTCTCCATATATGAATAGTTATTTAAATACCTAAAAATTTGACTATATCATCAAAAATTGAATTGATCTATCTATTTTATCATTTGGTATATACACATGCTCGAATGAACACCTTTTATGTTTTCATTACCTTTTCTCTTCTTTCCTCACTTAATCATTGTACTCTCTCTCTTTCTCCATCATTTGCGGAGTCAGAACCAAATTTTATCTGGGCCACCAAATAGTGCATAGATTTTTATTTTTTGGCAAGGGATCATTATACTTTTAAAATATAAACAAAAGTTATTACAGAATAACAACGAAAGTTCGATCTATTTGTACTTCACTCAAAATTCACTTAAAAATACAAAAAGAATTTTTTGTAAGTTCATCAATGTAACAAATTTAAACTAATATCTAGCCTTTTATACGAACATTTTTAATAGCCAGCTTAAATGTTAGGGTTAAAAATCTAAACTCAGACTTTTAACTTAACTTTCTTATAAAGATTTTGATATATTTGAAAATTGTTATGTTTTATAAATGTGGTTATGAAATGTAATTTGTCATTTAATAATACAATATACTTATTTGGTACCAATGTACAAAAAAGCAAACCTTTCAAAAATAAGAAAGAAACAGAAAAAAGAATCAATATTGTACTAATTGTGACAAAATCACTATCAATAATTGGCAATGGTATAATAGTTAAGGTGCGGAGTGCATCTCAAGATGCCGGGATCGAACCTTGAGTGGTGAAGTTTTTTAACATGTCTAAGCTACAAAGTTAAACGAGCATGTGCTTCTTGGGAATCAAATAATAGGTGCCTCGAGTGAGAGCGATGTCATGAAACCACTGGGCCAAATGATATATTTGGGATCAATTGATGGGGGCATTTGTATATATGTTTTAAAATATTGAGTCAGAATGACTGGTTTTATCTATCATTCCAAGTTTGAATCTCGTTGGGGATGGGTGACCCATTTCCTTCAACCTAACTCTGCCCCTGCACACAACCAAAACTTGCACACAACTATCATTTTCTCTCCTCTAAGTCAATTGGATGCATATATTGCCGAAGTTACAAAAAGTTGCTCACATATGCTAGGTAATACTCCCTCCGTTTGTTTTTATTCTTCCCATTTGATCTGGGCACACAAATTAAAAAAAAACATGAAATTTACCCATTTGCCCTTGATTTTCTAATCTTTTTTTTAGGGGTTATAATCTTATTACTTCTAACTCCTCCCTCTCTCTTACCCATTCCTTCCCTTCACTGCACTTCTTACCCACTCCAACTTCTTCCTTTCTCTTCCATCACCTCCACCTTCCCTGTTTCCCAGCCACCAAAAGTCTAGAAAAACAACAAAAACTCAAATAACACTCAAATAACATAACTTCATCAGTAAACTTCAGCAATTTTATTTTTTTGCTCCAATTACAACTCATTTCAAATAGATCAAAAATATTAACAAGTATACCCATTAAAAACCCATGAATATGAAATTATACCCAAAACATTTACCCATTAGTATGATGGCTTGCAAATTTGCAATCATAAAAGACCACCTCCAACCACGAGGTTGCCCCAAACTGCTAAATAAATCCATATGGGTACATTACTCAAACATTCTCAATATGGGTTTAATTGGAAACTCCATAGTTTAATTAGAAGGTTTGGGTTTGTGTTAAGTTTGATTGTTGTCACGAAGGGAGGAGGTAGCGAAAAAAAAACGTGAAGATGTATTGTTCATTTTTCTTTTATGGAGAAGATTTATTGTTGGTGGTGAAACAATATGAAAATGAGAAAATGAAGGAGGGGACTAGGAGAGAGAGTCGAAATGAATAGTGAGGACTGAAGATTGAGGAAGTTTGGAGCGACTAAGCTGAGTAAGAGGAGAGACAATAGAGTGGATAAGTGTTGAACATGTGGGTACATAAGCAAGGGTAAAATTGTAAAAGTATCTGTTTTTTTTTTTTTTTGCCAAAATAGGAAAATGGAAAAATAAATGCAAACATCCCAAAAAGGAATAGGGGAAGGATAAAAAAACGGAGGGAGTATATTAATTACTCGAGTCAAATTGGCATAAAGTTGCCTAACTAGTTTGAACGTATATCATAATGTTAAAAAAAAGGTTAGATTAATATATACCATAAGATAGGTAGAACCTCAACTTCAAAATATCTTCATAATACCATTTACTGATTTACATATACTTCAATTACTTCTTCTATAATTTCCAAAAGTAACCCTTATAGATCAAGTATACAATAATTGTGTAAAAAAGATCCAAATGCTGAATTTCAAAAAATCTAAAGCTCACAAGCCGAAACTCATTGCCCACATAAGGCTAAGCCAAGAAAAAAGGGATACTCCAAACTTGTGTTCATGAGTATGATGAATGAATTAGTTTCACCTTATAATAACGTTGGTAGTTTGTATCTAATGTTCTTTTTTGTTTTTGCTCCTTTTATTATGAGTTGAGTTTTGTTATTGTAGTGTCTAATAAGATTCATTTCTCCTCTACCTTTTTCATGTTAAAAAAATAATAAGAGCAACCACGACAGGGGGGAGTGTGAGTAGGAGAAAAATTAAGGGAATATGTTTGGCGAAATTGTTGAGGATAATCCATATTTCGGCCGATTTTATCTCAAATAATCTCAACTTCAAAAAATGTTGGGAATAATCCCTACTTCAACCCTTGTATCCCGGAACGATCCAATTACATTTTGAAATGCGTCAAAAATGTAAAATTAAGACTTTGGCAATGCATATATGCATTAGAATTATTGTATTTCATGTTCAAAATTAAAATTGATGGCTTATCGTAAGGTTTAATTTATCAAAAATTTGTTGTAAAACTTAATTATCTCGTTTCGGGCTATAAAGGTGTAAGTATATATTATTCCCAGCGATTTTTGAAGTTGATATATTTTAGGATAATCGGCGAAGTGGGGATTATTCTCGGCAATTTCGTCAATATGTTATTGGAATATCATCGTATATTGATATAACAAGCGGGAAATATATTGATATCACTACAAGAAAGCGCTTGATTTGCAACCAAGTTTTGCAACCCACTTTTTACGGTTTGAGATTGCTACTGGCGTTTTTAAAAAAGCAACCAACTTAAAACAGATACTATCTGCTACTTGGTTTGGCTGGGTCGCAGAACTAGTAGAAGGTTGCAACTAAATGTCAGCCCGTTGCATCCCAGTAGCAATTTGGCCTATGAAAAATTAAAATCAAATCAATCTAAATGTCTTTAACAGAAAAGAAAAACCCTCAGCCATTCATTT
>ONZK01005714.1:5924-16535 GCA_900322385.1 Pharnaceum exiguum
TTAAATAAATAAATATCTAAAATGGCTTAGTGGACTGGGCTTATTTTGTGGGCTAAATTGAAATAGAGTAATTAATTAATAATTAGGCTATTGGGGTAATACTAATTAATTGGACGAGCTAGGCTATTGTTAGCGGTCCAAATGACTATTAATAATCGATCGGTTTAAGAATCGACTTTAATTTCCTTTCTCAAGCACCGGTACACCCAATACAATAAAGGTTCAAGATAACCGAAGGATATAAGGTTGGAGATTTTCGTCATTAGGCATGGCAATACCCCGTACAAAATACGGTATCTACAGTAGTCTCAGATAATCACTCATCATTGACTTAAATATATGTTCTTATTTTCTTAATACAGTTTCTGTTCAAATCATCCCTACAATTTGAAGTAGCATCTCTTAGGTTCAAGGTGATTGAATATCCTAAGGATCAACTGTCAAGACTAAGTCTTGCCATCCAATAAATATGTAGTTCATTGACTGACAGACTTACATGGAACATATATTAGCCCAAGCATGGAGGACCAATGGAGTTAAATAGAAGCATTAGAAAACTACCCAGCAGCACTAGATGCAAACAGATCATCATCATCATCATCAGCAAACAAATCAACAGCAACAACAGTAGCTGCACACTTCCCATCATCAGCAGCATCAACTTCAAATAGAGCAAACACTACACCAATTGATCACTTGTGCCACAAATTAGGCCACGGGAAATTGAAAATTGTGGCATATTATGGTCTAGCCACGGGAATTTTTTAAATCCCTTTAAAATTGAAAATAGCCTTTATTTTTATGCCACGGGAAAATCTCCGCCCGTGGCTATCATATAGTTAGCCACAGTAAAATTGTACCCGTGGCAAAGTATGTTCTATGCCACACCATTAGCCACTGAAATTATGTCGTCGTGGCTATATATAACAAAGCACATATACTAACCTTTTTCCCACAAAGAACCAATAGGGAAAAATGGGAGGGAAAGAAGAATAAAATATGAAATAAAAAAAAACAATGAAAGGTATGGAGGACACAGACCTATTGTATAATTGTCTGATTGTATAATTTGAGTTGGTGAAACACCACGCCCTCGTGGTTGTTATAAGTTAGAAATCAAGCGTTTGGTTTGCTTTGACTTAGTCCTTGTTTTGTATGATAATTCTCTCATATTTCAATTGAGTTTAGTTTGGGACTTTTAAGCTCTATGCAAGAGCTTTGTTTATAATTTATAATTATGGGTGTGTTTTGTTCATTGTAAACATTCATTTTCTACTTAACTAAAATGATTAAAATTTTTTTTTGTTGAAATCAACATATGATTGTTGTTCATAATAACTAGTATTGAACTGGAAAGATCATTAAAAAAAACATAAAAAAACTAAACTGGAAACAACGAAACAAAATGAAAAGAAAATTAATTGAGAACAATTGTTTTTAAAAAAATAATAGCCGGACATTAAGGCTTTGTTTTGTTTATCTTTATTGTTATAGTTCAGCTTTTTTTCGTTCACTTCTGTTTTTTTTAGTTCAGTTCAATATCTCTATATTCAATTTTGTTTCAGAAAAAAATTAACGGCATTTAATATTTTTCAGTTCAATTCTGTTTCAGCTCAAGATGTTACAGGCGAACAAAACACACTCTAGTTCCAGTTCATGAGTTTGTTTACGACATATATAAATGTCATTTAAACAAATTAAAAAGCTTAATTTCAATAATGTTATTTTTATATTCAAGAGCTCTTTTGCAACTTATAAGTTCCATAAGATTCAGTGCATGATGAACTTAGTTTAGAATAATTATTTTAACTTTTGTCACCCAAAAAAAAAAAAAACTCTAACTAATTAAGTTCCTAGCAAACAAAAGAAGCTTCGGCTGTGTTTTGTTCGTCGGTACTATTACAGTTCAATTTTTTTCAGTTTGGTTCAGTTTTTTCAGTTCAGTTTATTTTCATTTCATATATTTTCACCCGACCAAAACACACCCTTCGTTATTTCTCCCGAGTTGACAATTAGATATACGGATGGTCATGGACAAGTTGCTCATTCCCAGCCCATGTCATCAATCGTGTTTTCGTGCATGGGAATATGGGATGATGGGAGCATTACTTTTTATTTTATCTTTTAAAAAAATGGGAGCATCATATAAGAGATTTTGTGTATTTTTGTATAAACGATGTAACCGTGGAAGTATAAGTTGTAGTCCATCTTATAGTATAAGTTGTAGTCCGTACCTCCATCAAAAAAAAGCTGTAGTCCGTACTATTTTTTTGAGAACTAGTACGTACTAATTTTGAAGTTATTTGCTAGAAATAATTGATAATTATTATGTACATCTGGTATTAAGTTACACCGGGTGTTTTTATCAAAGCATTAAGAGGCACATTAATAGTCATCGTTCAATTAGAAAAGTTTGTGTGAACCCGTTTCATGCATGAGACTGGATAAGAGGCGTCATTATTGTGCAGCCGAGGGGCCATTATTGTGTATGAAACGGGTTGCACAATAATGACGCCTCTTATCCAGTCTCATATATGAAACGGGTTCACACAAATTTTTGTGTCGTTCAATTGTCATTAGCCAGTACCATTCTTAAGTTAAAAATATACCCAGTAAATTTACAACCGGTATATCAAAGACTAATATGACAATTTATATGTACAATAGTTTACCTTAAACATGCACCCTCTTCAAAAATTTATTCCATTTTAAGCCCAATCCCTCAATATAGTTAAAGACCCAATATTTAATTATATAGTTACCAAGGGAGGCATTTTTGTCAAAGGCAATTTTCATGTAGTTATAACATCAAAACAAACAGTCTTTCATATAAAAAAAAGACAATTTACATGCGATAATTCTTAGGTATACCCGGTAGAAGTTTATAGCGGCTATTTTTTGTCAAAGCATTACAAGAAATATTATTAATCACCTTATAAATGCCATTATTATGTTCTATTACAACCGGTGTAATAGTATTAATTATTAAATTTCACATGGTGTAAATATACAAATCGATGTACCAAAGGCCTTTTTTGATTTTCATGTGGTTCCAAATTTTTCATATCCCTTAACCTTAGGCTTTGTTCAAGTTAAGTGAGGAAGACTTAGGCTGTATTTTGTTCGTCGATAGTGTTACAATTTAGTTTAGTTCATTTCAGTTTCAGTTATAATTTTATCTGTCTTCAGCTTTTTTCATTTCAGTTAAATTCAATTTTTTAAGTTTTTTCAGTTCGGTTCAATTTTTTCAATTTTTTTTAGTTCAGTTCAATTTCAATCCAGATCTTTTCAGTCGACCAAAACACACCATTAGATGATTTTGAGTTAAATTGAAAAATACCGAAAAAAATAAAAAATTATTAAATGTAGTCGAAATTGTAACTATTCCGTAATGATTAGCTAAACCTAAACATGAGAAAAAAAACATTGGAATAAACCGTTGCATACAAGTTGACTAAGGCATAACTAAATTGAGAATCTTGAATCGAGCTCGAAAATATGAGATATAGCGTTGTCTAATTAAGTATAGCAATTAGCATCGACTAATTTATTCAATGATTTTAACTGATTTTCTTCAACTATATTTTCAATTGTTCTCTATTTGGCTTGATCAATTTTTGAATTTAGTTGAACTTCTATCAACTCAATTTAGCTAAACTAGAACTCAATTAACCTAAGAGGTGTTAGCCCACCGGTAAATAAGTCATGACTTGTTCACCAGATCTTGGGTTCAAACCTATTGGGGAGCACCAACTGGACTTAATACCAAGAATAGCCGAGGCCGTGCGTTAGGAGGTGCCCTTTAGCCACGCCCAAAGAGGGAGTCCCTCTTTGCGTGATAAAAAAAAAAAAACTAAAACTCAATTAGTTCTAATAATAACGACATTTCCATTTGACAATACTCAATTGTAGAATAATTATTATACGTAAACTTACCTAATTCAAGTAAATAATAATATGGTTCTCGAATTAACTAAACAGATTGATAGATAGAACAACCATAACATAGATTTTTTAAATTAATTATTACAAATTAGTTAACTTAATCTCATACGAGATACATGCTACTATCTTTTGAAATATTCATCTTTAATTCAATTTATTTCATTAAGTTTTCTATTAATGTAACTCAAACTTTTTGAGGGACCAGTTCAAATGTAACTACTTTAACACAATTCATTTCAAAATCCACTTGTTTAGGTATATACCTAATCGGTTCTAAACTTCGAAAGCTTTTTATGAGTAATGTTAATTAAGAACTTAAGATCCATATAGAGTGTTAATTTATTATTAAAATTAATCATTTTACGGAAATGAAAACAAAAACACAAATCATAGTCTTTTTATATTTACTATTGATAATACATTTTTAGGCAGAAAATTTAGTTGATTAAAGTTAATTAATGTCCCAAAACAAATCATAATCTTTGTATATTTACTATTAATAATACATTTTATGGAATTTGACTGTTTTGTTTTATTTTGCAAAGTTTAACCTTTAGTCTACTTTTGTTTCAACATTAAAGTTAATTTATTTCAAATGTATTACGACTTGAGGTTTAGATTCATGTCCCAACAATTTTTTTCCAATGTGATTTTTCTTAAATATGCAAGATGTTTTAGTTCAGTTTTTTTCAGTTCAGTTTTAGTTATAATTTTAACTGTCTTCAGTTTTTTCTGGTTCAGATTCTTTCAGCCAACCTAAATACACCCTTACTAACAATAATGTAATAAGACGATTTAGAAATTTAGTACGAAACTCGTAGAGTACAATTGAAATATCTTTAGTTCTTTGTAATTTATTTTAGAAATAACTCCATTACACATTACAAAAACTTATGTTTACCCGTTTTATATAAAGAATGGGTCAATAATGATCAAAAAGTGTTGATTATTGAGCTATTTTGGTCATTAATAATATTGTCTTATATATAACATGGGTATATTATAAATTTTTCTCTTAAATGTTTCATGGTAATCGTTTGTAGTTAAGAAGTTATAATGAATCGGTAATTATTTTTCCCCAATAGAATGGCCACTGAAAAAAATGAGTTAGTGGTCATTTACTTGTTTGTCCTCTGAACGAAAAAATTCTAACTCCGCCAATGGTCATTATAGTGTACCTGAGAGTTCATTATTGTTTATCCTAGGGTCATTTATACCCAGTCTTATATATAAAACGGATCCACATATTTTTATTTTTTTTCAAAAAAAAACAGTGCGGTCCCGTAAGGAAAAAAAATCCAGTTGTCCACTACTTCACTGCAGACTGCAGTACATCACTCCACTCAGCGGTATTATAAAATAAAACAGCAAGTATTTGATACATCGGGTGTACCGGTACACCTTATGCATTTATCACTAATTACAAAGGGTCTGACTAATGGCATTAAAAATGTGACTAATAAATTCATAAGGTGTACCCGTACACCCGCTGTACCTAGACCCGGCAATCGGGTCGGCCGGTCGGGTTTCGGGTTCGGTCGTTTCGGGTCGGTTTATTTTCGGATTCGGTCATTTTCGGTTTGTACTTTTCCGGTCGGGTTCCGGTCGGGTCGATTTTGCACATTTTGTTTTGTTCGATAAAAATATTATTTTATCAATATTTTATTAATATTTAAACATTTTTTCAATATTTTTTTAAAAAATATTATTATTTTTATTATATTTTAATAAATTAAAATTGTAAAATATACATTTATAAATATTTTATTGGACAAACGGGTCGTTTCGGCCGGTTTCGGGTTCAACCCAGATTTTACCGGTTTTTTCGGGTTCGTTCAGTTTCGGGTTCGGTCAAATTTTTCGTGTTCATGACCCAGTTTTTTCGGGTCGATTTTTCGGGTCATACCGGGTCGGGTAAATTTCTTACGGGTCTAGCTGTACCTAAGAATTGGAGAAATAAAAAGGGAGACATATTATTCCCTCGTAAAGTTACAAGTCACATACCCACATCCCACGAACTCACAGTTACAGTAAACTCACCCAAATACCCAAAGCCACTTAAACTACTCTCCCCCATATATATCCTCTTTCGACTATATTCTCTGTCCAGGTCAAACCCAACGCCATCACAATCAGCAATGGAAGGCAGCTCAATGCCTCAAACTAGCATTCAATCCGCCCTTCCTCCTAAGGTACAATGTTCCACCGTGTCTCCTTAGAAATTGTTAATTGTGATTGATTTAGATTGTTTATTAGTGATTGCTCGAATTAGCTTTCATTTGTTCTTGTTGTGGATCATAAGGTTTTAATTATATTTTTTAATAAACGGTCTTAGCTTTATTTTTTGGGGATTTGGATTTGATTTGGTGTATATGGGCTCACCGTGTAGTTTGAGGTTTTCTTTAATAAAAAAATTTATTGCTGAGCACCTCTTGTTGTATTTGGGTGTTTGTACTGAAGGTGAAAAGAATGATTCGTACCGTAAGTGGAACTCTATTGTTGGGTAGAATAAAGTTTGGTCTGTCAAATTTTAATCGCGGGTTTCGTGAATTTTATTTTGCGAAGTTCGGCCAGCGCCTTCTGAGAAGTTCGCTGTAATTTTAGAAGTTTTACATGTTTGTCTGGCCCGAAAACTGTATACTATGTATCTATTGACATGTCTGTTTAAAAACTGTATACTATGTATCTATTGACATGTCTGTTTACAATGCTAGTGACTTTCGTATGCCTAGTTGTTGGTCTTATTGCAATTCTGTTATCTTCTTATGGTATTACTTTTAGAATTTCATAAGTGATGCTACGTAATACTGAGGCCGGTTTTCATTGTGTCACGTGTTTCATGTTTCTGTTTGCCGTAGGTGTACATTATTCTTAGTGACAGGTAGCATGTTCGAATTGGTATTAGCTTCATGGAACCTGTGGTTATTTGTGGAATTAAAGGTTAATACAGTTTTTCATCGACTTCATTGGCTGATCTTCCGTATAGAATGTGTGTTTATATTCGCAGCACGAGGAATTGTTCTTGGATTGAAGGTGCTACGGTGCTATGATGCATACTCGTATACCGGTTAAACATTGCTTTAGTTTGTCTGATTCTGCTATGTTACATTTATTCTTTCTCTCGTTTTGAATTTAGTTCGTTGTGTTCCAAGCTGATCATGTTGCATTGTGTGAAGTTGCTTGTACATGTTGGTAACCTAAGTTGCACGGAAACGGGTACGTGTCTCCAAACGGGGACGGGAAACGGAAAATTTTAGAAAATCAGGAAACGGGGACGGCAAAGAAATTGATAAATAAATATGTTTTTTAATAATAAATGTAACATTTTAAGAACATTTCACCTTAAAACTTTCATATTGATAGTTCTAACACTTTTAAGACCACAATGGCTTACTTATATTTCGTATTTTGCATGAAATTCCAATAAAAACATATTTAAAAAAATAAAAAATAAAAAGAATGCCTTGTTGGAGTTTTCGGGGTGTTTCCGGGTTTCTGAGTTTCGGAAACGTTTCGGGTACGGGGGACGGCAATGGTTAGCCGTCCCCGTGCATCCTAGTTGGTAACACTTATTACGTGCTTAATCTGGGCAAATGTGAATGTTCTGTATACTCAAGTGCAGTGAGAGCTTCTTATCTGTACATATTCTTTTATTGTGTGATGTTTTTTTTTTTATAAACGACAAATGGTGTTACTTTCGAAGTATATATTTTTAAAAAGGTTTGTGTAATAATGTTTTAAACATAGGATAATTCTAGTTTTCTCTCATTTTTCCCCCACCCCACCTCTGCTCGTTCCTTGCTCTCGTTGTTGGACTTTTTACCCTTTTACATTATCTTGGCAAGATCAAATTATCTACATACATGATGCTAAAAGACTGCGGGAAGAGAAACAAATTACAAGGCACCATGTAGAACTTGTATAAAAAGTTGGATATCGTGAATCTGATTGATGCTCATGATTATGGCCTTGAAAAGGCAATCTATCAGGACTGGAAAAGATGTTGTAGAGTTTTCATGTGTGTAACCCTTGTCTTCCCTTACTCTTTAGCGAACCCCTGGAAAAAGAGACAATAAACACAAAAAGGAATTTATGTTTGATTATTTATTGCTGCTTCTTTGCTGCTCCTTCTGTTGTTCATTCTGATTATTATTGTTTGATTATTCTTTGCTGGTACTTCTGTTATTCATTTTGTTTATAAATGTCAGTTATGTGCTGTATGCGAAGGATCTGTGACACCCTTTGAACACTAAAAGGCTATAAAGTGGACATCTGAGTTGATTATCTTCCTCGTCGCCCAGTCAGTTATGGTGAAGAAAGTTAAACGTTTTCAGTGATAAGGGAGGAGTTGAAACTTGAACTCGAAAGCTAAGTACACAGATTAGTGAAGGCGGTGAAAAACTACAGGTTTTCGAAAACTATCCTTCTAGTTCTTTTTCATATTCGAAGCCCAGGAGTATGTTTGCTAACTTGAATTGAATTAGTGAAGACACTGAAAAATTCTAGTTAATGTCGTTGGTGTATATTCAAGATTTTTTGTTCTCGGATGATCAGGTAAACTTTGTGAGACTGCACGACTGTGGACTTTTCTTTAATGTTTAGTGCAGAAGTACATTTATAAATCAATTGTATTGTGTGCTTATTATGTATACCTTGGAACACGCCTTGATACGTGTGATATGATTATTTTCAATGAGGTGGTATAATTTTTCGCATAGCATACTAAACTGATATTTTTCTGTGCTGATATGCCTTTTCTCTCAATGACTGATGACCACCAATGATCATGATATTTGAAATGTGCTTATTTGTTGTTTTGATGAGAAAGAGAGCATGGGAGTATTAAGAATTTCCACTATAAATATAAAATGGTCATACTTGTTCAAGCATATGACCTATTCTTTCTACAAAATAGTTTTTTTTTTTAAATGTAAAGCTTGTTATATGCAGAGGTAGTAGCTAGTCATTGTCGCTGAAATTTGGGCAAGAGATGATCATCTTTTGTTCTGTTTTTTTAGTTATATTGAAATTCCGCACATAATTAAAGGATGTCACTAATATATTGTCTGATTATGCTTCGCAGATGAGGGTGGAGGAAGAAGTTCGTCATCGTTGCTGATAAATCGTGGATATTTTTGATTATGGGAGTTCTAAGAGTCCGATAGTGCTGTGTACAATTAGATGATGTTTTTAGTTGTTTTACAATTAGAGACAACTGTTTTTGTAGTTTTTCAGATTATTTTGAGTTTCTCTAGGCTATATCATGTACTATGTATTGAAAATATCTTTCTGTGAAAACAAGTCAAAACGTATTAGCAACACCGATGACATTGTATCTAATTGGTTCCAATGCGACGATCGATTTACATGCCATGTCATTATCATTATAGGTGTTCTAGAGCCCAATCATATCCCTTACCATGGGATTATAAGTTTGCCACGAATGTGTTAGTGTCTGCCAATCATATTAGCCACGGGAATGTGGGCGACAAGGTAGTTTCTAGCCATTTTGCATTAATCATCTTGTCACAATACTATCCGTGGCAAGAGATTTCTAGCCACGGGTATAAATGATTTAGCCATTAGAATAGGCGTGGCCGGACTTTGCCTTTTTGCCACGGGAAATACAGTGGCATAAATCTCATCTTAGGCCACGGGATCATTTTTCCCATGGCCAGACCCTAGCCACTAGGGGTGTGCAGATTCAGGTCTGGACCGGAAAACCGGACCGGACCTGAATAAGGTGGACCGGACCGGACCTGTTAGATTCAGGTCCGGTTTCCGGTCTCAGGAAAAGTGTAATTCCGGTTTTCGGTCCGGTCCGGTCTAAAACCGGAAAACCCGGAAACGGACCGGAATTTACTTTTTATTAAAAAAAAAACTTACTTCACTACCCTAATTTCCCAAAGCCCCCAAATTACTCACGTAGCTACCCCCTCACCTACCAGGCTACCACCCTCCTCTCTCTCTCCTCCTCAAATCTCATGTCTCAACTCCCTCATTCTCTCTCCACTCAAACCCACTCGTGCCTCGGCCTTCTCTCACGACAACCACCAAGCACCAGTCATCCCGGTGGCCTTCTCTCGTGACATCCTGCATCCCGCCGCCCTCTCCCTTCCCCACATTGAAATTTCTCTTAATTGCACTTATTCAATCTTAGTTTTTTCTTTTTCATGATTCATTTTTTATGGGTTATCAGTTATTATGTTTATACATTTGGACTTCTTGCAATTTTACTTGGTGATTGATAGGTATTTTTTCCTCCAACGTAGTGGGTTCCCATTCAACTACTTCGTACAGAACATTGTTCAGTTGGGATTTTTTGTTTTTTAAAACGAAACGGGTCTAATCGGTCCAAAACCGGACCGGACCTGAATTTTTCGGTCCAACCCGGACCGGACCGGAATAATTCGTGATACAATTCACAGGAATCTCAAACAATTCACAATGAAGAAGCTCCAAGCCCAACTCAACAACCCAACTCCCATGTGTCACCACCATAATCAAGACCAAACTCCCCTGTCTCACCAGCACAATCAAGACCAAACTCCCCTATCTCACAACCACATCCAACAACACAGTCCCCTGTCTCACAACCACATCCAACAACACAGTCCCCTGTCTCACCAACACATCCATCACAGACACCAAACACTTCTTCCCAAC
>ONZK01005715.1:2565-14542 GCA_900322385.1 Pharnaceum exiguum
CAAGATGGGGAAATATCAAAATATCACTAGGAAGCCATTAAAGGGCTTCACTCAATCCTAGATAAAATCTAGACTAATTAACATAACTAATGGAGAAAATATAAAAACAATGAATAAAAGAGAGAGAAGGAAACAAACTTTGGTCCTCATTAATGGGGAAAAGAACAAAAGCCCTAAAGTAGTCTTCTTCAAATGAAGGGAGAAAACACAATTCTCTCTCTAGGAATGAAACTAACTGACTACCCCCTCTATAAGAGTGGGTTTTGTTTTCTATATACAAGGTTCAAAGAAATAAAAGAAAAGGGAAAAAGGAAATAAAACTATCCCACTATTGTACGTGCGTTGTGGGAGTTTTTTTGGAGAAATAGAAAGACGGGAGTAGGGGACGTCTTTTTGTCATTTCACGGGAGTAGCTCCCGTCTTTTTGTTCTTTTCCAAATATCACTCAATGTCTCCTCTTTTGTTGCTGTCTTTCACCCAAAGTACTTCCAAAGTCCATAACATCTCATTCTTGGCTCTTTTTCACTCCATAATGCACTAAAACTACACATGAGAGCACAGAACACCTCGTGGAGTTAAATAGCACAAGAATCAACTCAATTGCCCCCAAAAGTACAAAAGAGCTATAAGATCAAGCACAAATCAAGAGGGAAAACATCATAAATATATGCATAAATCACACTTATCAGGGAGGAGAGAGATGGTCGATGGGAGGGGAGGGAAGATTTGATTTTTTAAAAGATTGGTTTTTGTTTTCATAGGGTGTATACTACTCTATACAACCGGGAGTATGATAGACTCATTAGGGGGATTAATAGGCCGGGTGTACCTAGCTTTTTTTTTTAACTAGGTACACCCTGTTACACCTAACTCTTTTTTTTTTTTATAGCTAGGTACACCAATATAGTAACAGGGTGTACCTAGTTTTTTTCTTTAGTTAGGTACACTCTGTTACATATATAGCAACATGGTGTATCTTGCATGGTGTACAGTTCATGCAGTCATCATAACGATATAATACCATTCTAAAATGGAGAAAAGGTAGTTCTAAATTGAGAATTTGAGATCTCCCTGCAAGCAAATTAAATTGAGAAAATCAGAAAACTAAGCAGTAGATATACACTTGCCTTGTTTAATGAGCTGTATTGATATGATTTAGATTTTGTTAAACAAGCTGTATTCATATGATTTAGATTTTGTTGTTTTTGACTTTTTGAAAGATTTAACAAAGGGAACACACGTACGTTTCTTTCTCTTCATTAGGGCATGTTTAGTTGTATTTTGATGAGTCTAAAGAAGAGTATAAGCTTCATACTTGAGTATAACATCTATAATATGGGCCCATTATATACGAGTATAAAGTTGAGTTTTAAAATCCACATACTCACCTTTGTACTCACATTTAACTAAAAACATGGGACCAACATTCATTTTCTTTCAAAAAATTCATTTATTCTTAAATATTAGGTGACATTAACTAATAAAGTAGAAAGTATAACTAGAGTTTAAAACAAAAATATATGATGTGTCACTTTTATTAACTCTACAAAGTTTAAAGGTTAAACATGCCCTTAAGCAGTTGCGAGATTTATGATGATTTTAAATTTTGGTTGGACTTCGGTTAAATATTTTCAAGGAATGTTTTTCTTTTATTTTTTAAAATAAAGCTTGTTTTCATTAAAAATAAATACAAACACATCACCAATTTTTTATACACATAAGCTTCTCCAACCAATGAAAATAATACAACTAATATTTTTTCCCTAATACTAAAGGGGTGTCTGCTAATATTTTCTCTTTCTCACCTTCTCTTTTATATCTATATTATATACTAAGAGAGGCTACGGACAAAGAAAACTGGAAGAGCCTCGCCTTTTATAGTCCGGCCAATGCTTAGGTGGAAACTTGAGATTGGCTGGAAACTATAGTTTAACTATGAAAATTGCCATAAATTAATTTATGTAAAAAAAAATTCAAAACTCAAAAAGGAAAGAAAAAAAAAGAATCTGAAAATATTGATTAAATTAGGAAACAATATGTTTTTTATTAGAAATAGAAACTGTTGTCATTAAATTTGGAATAAAACATTTTTAAGATTTACAACTTTTGTATAATTAGAAAGAAAATAAAAGACTTCCCATCAAAAAAGAAAGATAGAAAATAAAGGACTAAATTTCTTTTCTTGAAACAAAAAAAAAAGAACGTTTAAGAGTTTAAGAGCTTGGAATTTTTTTTTTGGATGGGAATTTGATGCACATTAGCTAGAAATAGAAACTGTTGTCATTAAATTTGGAATAAAACATTTTTAAAATTTACAACTTTTTTATAATTAGAAAGAAAATAAAAGACTTCCCATCAAAAAAGAAAGCAAATAAAGGACTAAATTTCTTTTCTTGAAAAAAAAAAGAACGTTTAAGAGCTTGGAATTTTTTTGATGGGAAATTGATGCACATTAGCTTTTCTTTGGTAAGTACGTGATTGAATTTTTTTTATGGAGTACATGATTGAAATTTTTAAAAGAGGGAATAGTAGAAGTCTCTAGAGGTTAGGGTAGTGTATATCCGAAATTATTGATCTAATGATTGAAGGAGGGATCACAAGTTGCATGTACCTTAGTTTTCGGAATCACAATTAGGGTGTGTTTTGATGGTTGTAAGATCGGAAGAACTTCACCATAAAAAACTGAACTGAACTGAAAAAAAGTGAAAAATAGTGAACTGAACTGAAAAAAAAAACCAAGAAGGCAGTTAAAAATAACTAAAACTAAACTAAAAGAAACTAAATTGAGTTGGAAAAAACTGAACTGTAGTGTTACCAACGAACAAAACACCGCCTTAGTATCGATCATGTAAATCTCTATTAAATTCACTTAGGTTCTATTTTTTCATCTTTAGTGTTACAATTCAGTGTGTATTTAAGTTTTTTTTTCATTTATAGTTATAATTTTAACTAAATTCAGTATTTTTTTAGCTCAATTTATTTGATTCTCAATGATTGATTCCTTTTCATTTTTTCACTCAAAGCCCATCATACTTCATTTATTTAATTTAGGGATTTATCTTCTTATACCAATTTTAGTCATGGCCAATTAAACGTCACTACATCAAAAATAACCAAGGGGGCGAACTGAGAAAGACGACTTGAGTGAAACAATATGAGATGTCAAGTAGAAGTCGTACTTACTATATGGACTTTTTGTCAAGTTGAAGGATGGGAAAAGCACAAACAACATAAGTAATTTGTAGTAATTTTGACATTTATATTACCATCAATTTCCAAATTCCGTGCATCGCACAGGGCTGCACTAGTAAGAGTAATATTTCTAATAACTGGAATAAATAAGTTTTAGAAATCAGAAAAATAAGACCCTTTATATTCAACAACATGGATTTTGTCAAGCCCGCGTATACTAGTTCTCAATGTGGATTTTAGATCATATTCATTATTGTATGATTCGTACATTGTTTTCATAAATTCATTGTAGGGTTTCGTTAAGTTAAGTTCAATTTATTTCACTTTTTTCGGCTAACTTATTTTATTTAGTTAAGCTGAGTTTTTAGTTATATTTTCATTATATTTCACTTAAATTCGGTTCTATTTACTTTTTCTAGTTAACTTTAATTTTTCGCAATTCAGCTCGTAACTTGCGAATGTAAGAAGTTTTAATCCCAATATTTATTCGCAGTTATTAGTTTATCATTGAAAATGTCTCACCATTTAGTTTCAAAAACGTACAATTCAGTAAAGTTCAGAGGTAAAGAATGTGCCATTAGTAATTCTGTCAAAAGAAATTAAATAAAAAATTCAGTTTTAGTTATTAGAAATTTAGTTCAGTCCACTTCTCAATTCAGTTTAGAAGATGAAAAAACACGGTGCGTCTGAGTGACGCTTGACCAATTCTTATATAAAAAAACCAAATGTATTTTCATTTTTGTACACTGTTTTCTCATACACCCTCCCCCCTAATGTAAAATAAAAAAAATACATTTATATTTATAAGAAAATTCATTTGACGGAAGAAAAAACGGATTTTCCACCATATACCCCTGAGTGTTGGGTTAATTGACCATATACCCATTAATTTTGGATCGTGTACGGGGTAACCTTGAACTTTTAATTTTTTCACGAGATACCCCTGAGCTATTGGAAGGGGGATGACAATAATTATTTTAACATGATATGTAATTATTACTCAGCGAAAAGCTGGTGCAGGGTTTTTGGTTATGTTCTTTTCTGGTTTTCCTTCCCGCACCCCTTCTATTTGTCCCCGACGTGCAGTTATTCTCCTTTCCGCGTCTCTCCTCTCCTTCCATTTAACTCCTAATTACACCATTAACAATATCAAAAACGACATTTTCACGCTCCCTACTAAATCTACTTAACCACATTACTCTTTTGTTCAAGAACTTTTGTCATTCAACTGACTCATTAGGCGGCTTCAGTAAGGATGGGTATATAGTGCAAAAATTACAAAGTTCAGGGGTACCCTGTACACGATCCAAATTTAATGGGTATATATAAATTAATCCGGCGCTCAATGATATATAGTGAAAAATCCGAAGCAAAAATAAATTGAGGTGTACAATAATTCTTATGCACCTAGGTGTACCACATAAATGGTACAATAATTCTTATTGCTTTGAGATATGGAGGAAATAACTACAACATTTCAATGCTTGTAGCCCAAGATCATACGAGGAGTACAGGATTCCATAAGTTAACTCAAATAGTACGTGGCAATGAGAGAAAAAGGGAAAATGAGCCAAAAAAGCAACTCCTTGGGGAAAGGTTTTCACAGAGCCAAACACATCCTAAAACCAACTCTATATAAACACAACACAATTCAGACGTGAACCATATCAGCCAGACAGCACAAGTCTCTGCCTGCAGCAGCAGTTTCCTTTCTTTCGCAAAAAACAACACAAAACAAGCAAACCAAAAGCTGACAAAACTACAAACAACAAAATGCAAGTCTTTGTGAAAACCCTTACTGGCAAGACCATCACCCTAGAGGTTGAGAGCAATGATACCATCGAGAATGTTAAGGCCAAGATCCAAGACAAAGAAGGTTCAATATTCTTCCTCTTACTAATTAATTCCTTTTGTACGTAAGATATATGCTAATTTTCACGTGACTTTGTATTATGTTATTATAAGCTGAAATTCTTGTTTTTGTTACTTGCTTTACACTTGTAAGTTTAAGTTACCAAGCTAAATGGTTCAAAGGTCTTAACTTTATGTGTTTACTGTTAAGTTGTATGTAAGGTGCTGTTAATACCATGGTATTAGTAAAGTTCAACACAAAGTTTTAATTTTTATGAGTATTTCTTAGTAAAGTTTGAATCTTTATGAGTTTTATGCTATGTATCTCTGTTTTCAACTCTCTGACTTACTTCATTGTTGCTTGGAAAAAAGATGGGTACATGAAAATGTTAAGTGTTTCATCAAAAAGTTTTGTGTTTAGTGCAAGTTTCTTCATAAAGATGAGATCTTTACATTTTCATGAGAAAGTTGATAACTTTATGAGTTATATGTTGTTTATCTCTGTTTTTATTCAATTATAGAATGAAATTCAACTTAAGTGTCATGCTATTACTCTGTTTTGATTCAAATTAGTGCTTCTTCTTAAAAGTTTTGTTCTTTTTGGTGGAAGTTTCTTCAGAAAGATAAGATCTTTGTATTTTCCTGGAAAAGTTGATGTCTTATTTGGTATAAGTCTCTGTTTTTAATCAAAATGTTGAAATTATAACATATATATTATTATGCTGTTGCTTTCTTTGCTAAAGAGTTGGGTACCTGAAAAATATGTTAGTGGTTCTTCATTAAGTGGAAATGTCCTCATAAAGATGAGATCTTTACATTTTCATGATAAAGATCATGTCTTTATGAGTTTTATGTGGTTCATCTTGTATTTATATGTGGTACATCTCTTTATTTGTTTGATAGATCAATTAGAATATAGTTTCATGCTATATTATTAATATGAAATTAAAGTGTGGTACCATTCTAGTATTAATTAGTAGTGCTTGAAAAAACATGGTACTTGAATAAAAATCAGTGGTTCTTCATAAAGTTGAGATCTTTATATTCTCATGAAAAAGTTGAGATCTTTGTAAGTTCGAAGTGTAATTTCTATTAAATCTGAAAACAAAATAAGTACCATTAGTACTATATGTGATACAACAACATTGTAAGCCTTACTTTATAAAGTTGACATCTTTGCTTAAGAAAAAAGAAGAAGAAAATTGAAAACGTCTAATCTTTATACAAGGTGCTAATAACTGTTTAAGTACTTGAGAAGTGGCAGAGATGTATAAAATATAATCCCTTTCTTAATTTGTTGTTTGTGGTACCTTGTATGATCCAGTTATTGAATTTACTGAATTTCAATTTGGCAAATAATGTATGTGGTTTGTTCAAAATTCTGGGTGTTAACTGACTGAAATCCATAAAGGCCACAGTTTGACAGTTGAAGTCATCAAGTTTGGATGTTAATATGATTTGTTTCATTAATTTGACAATGTTCATAAACTGTTTGGCAGGAATTCCACAGGACCAGCAGCGTCTGATTTTTGCTGGCAAGCAGCTTGAAGATGGACGTACCCTTGCTGACTACAACATCCAGAAAGGTTAATTCCTCTCCACAACATTACATCATATAATATTGCTAGTCATTTATCAACTGAACTTGATTGTTTATGGTTACACAAAAATAATGACATGTGAGGAAGTTGTGGTTTGGTAACTTTAGTAACTAAGTTGTTATGGTGGTGTGTGTGTAGAGTCCACTCTTCATCTTGTGCTGAGGCTCAGGGGAGGTGGATATGGCAAGCTGAACTATCCCCCAACTCTCTTGGCTCTGGCTCGCAAGTACATGCAGGACAAGCAAGTTTGCCGCAAGTAAGTGCATTTCTATGTTCTAGAACATGAGATTGTAATTCATTTGATGTTGTAATTGAACATGCATAATACTAGCAGTAGTTGATATGAGGCTATGAGTTCATGAATATTTCATATTTTTGATGTGGATATTGCATCTTCTGGTATCTTAGTATGTGGTAGAGGAACACTGCCCAATTTCTTTTGATGGAAAGTAACCTTAGCGAGTTATTGTATTTGTCAGGTGCTATGCTCGCTTACCCCTCAGGGCTACCAACTGCAGGAAGAAGAAGTGTGGTCACAGCAATGAGGTATCTACTAATCAACTCTAGCTAGTGGTGTTATGTTTTGGTTTCCAGTCATTCCAACGAAAAGGAAACATATGAGTCTATAAAGTAACTAGGCCTGTGACATTATGAGTTTCAATCTCTTTTGTATGTTGGATGTTATGTATTTGCAGGAGTGATGAAGTTACCCTATGAAAAACTATAAAGTTTGTGTGGGAAAGAGTTTTCTTGATGTGTTTCCTGATGTAAAGTATACATCTTTTGTGCAGCTGAGGCCCAAGAAGCTGTTCCAGCCCAAGAACAACATCCCATGATCGATTTGGAGAGCTACAAGCCTACAAGGCATTACTATCTGTAGAGGTCCTTTGTTATTAGTACTGTTAGAGTATCACCTATGTTAAGGTTTTATGATGATGTTGTCTTAATTAATCTAGTCTTGAACATGATGTTTCCTGAAAAAATAGGAGTATATATGATCTCCTTGTAGTTTGTTTAATATTTTGTAAGGAATAATTTCCGGTAATGGTATGAAGCTTGACTTTGCTGTATTGCCGAATTTTTCAAAATTATTTTGTGATCAGCATCAAATTCATGTTATAGGTTACAGAGACCTACAATGTGCATCCATGTTAACTTTGTTTGGTTACTTCTTACTTGGTGAGACTTGAGAGATAACTATTGCAAGTTAATTATCACCATTGTTGAGACTCTGTCAATTACTGCCTAGCTACAATGATACCAGGCAATGAATTCACCAGATACCAATTTATCTGGGCTACAATGTGCATTAACTCTGTTAATTTGGTAATCTTCATAATTAGGAAAGTTTCCATATCCTAGAAATTATTAATTGCATTAAAAAAGCGACAAGTTTTTTTTTTTTTTTTGGACGAAAGGCGGCAAATAATAGTCTCCTAAACATATAAATGTTCTATGCCTATATAAGAGAGAAAAAGAGAGATCTAGAAACAATACAAGCCTGATCACAATTTGACAATTTCGATGGCGGTACGCAGGTCTGCAAGGAAGAGAGCAAAGGTGGGTCGTCCTAATGTTCACTTATTTGATCTCCCTAGAGATGTAATCACGAACATACTCACCAAGCTCCCCTTCGAAACCATCTTGGATTGCAAACTTATTTGCAAAGAATTGCATGACATAATAATTATGACCTCAGACTCGCAATTTGCTGAAGCATTTTACAACACCTCCCGCCTTATAACCCTATTGAGCTACCATGTTTCCGATGGGGTTCCACAGTTACGCCTCATTGAAGGATACCAAACTCGACAGCAAAAGTATAAGCAAGGATGCGTGACGATGACACCACCCTATTTTGGTCAAAGGGCTGACATGAAGATAGCAAATTCTTGCTATGGCTTCATACTCATGACCTTTTCGTTCTGTACCGATTTTCTTTTATATAATCCTCTAACGAACGAGAGTATGAATCTTCCCGATATTTCCATTGGAATCTATCGGGATCATAAAAATAAATGGGATGGGAGTAAGCTATGTGGATTGGGATTTTGCCAAAGAACGTGTCAGCTAAAGGTCATGAGAACTTTTTTTGGAAAAATTGAAGGTCAAGAACTTTGTCGAGTAGGTATTATCACAGTCGGTGATACTAGATGGAGAAAAGTGGATGTGAATGGATTTACCTCAGACTCATTTGACCCTGATCATGAAGAGCCTATTGCACTCAATGGCATGCTATATTGGCAGGGGTCGGAAAATAGCATAATATGCTTCAATGTTGAAAGGGAAGAACTAAGCCTGATAAAGCCTGTGTTCTTTTACAAGATCTTGTGCATAGGAGTGATGCATGGACAACTATGCGTAAGTGACATTGTTGGACCCAAATCTGGAACAATGCAGCTGTGGTTGATGGAAGAGAAAGGCGGTGAGAAATGTTGGACAGAGAGTGCTTTAATCAACCTGAGTTCGAGCTTTGGGCATAATAAAATGATACTTGGCCAAGTAAAAGGTCGTGGTGATCAAGAAGAGATTGTAATGAGTGTAGGTTGTCGCTCTGGCTCAACTCAACTTGTTTATTACAATTATTCTACCGAATATAGCAGTAGACGAGCAATAATCAGAGATTCGTCGACCACAAGGAGAAGAGCAATTCTACCAAAAAATCGCAGCAGAGGAGATTCGTCGACCACAGGGAGAAGAGCAATTCTACCAAAAAATCGCAGCAGACGAGCAATAAGCAGAGGAGATTCGTCGACCACAATGAGACTGCTGCCTTACTTTCCTAGTTTCTTCACGTTGGAGAAGTTTATGCATGCTGGTTGCTAAAGTTGACGAGCTACTGAGCATAAATGAAACATGTCTGATTGTTAATGTTTAGCAAGGCATAAACTGGGGAGATCACTATATTGGTTTGGCTCGATCGTAGTAGTGTGTGAGATTGAGGCCTTGGCAAGAGACTTTTTGATTAGTGATAATCAAATTGTTAAATTGAACTTGTTCAAATGTACATTTTCTTCGGTTAACTTTGGTTAATGTACATTTTCTTCAGTTAACTTTGGTTGTTTGTTACCCAAAATAAAAGACGCATACAATCGACAGCAGTTTAGGGAGGATTATTGAAATATGGACAATTTCTGCATTATTTGATTATATCTGCATTATTTTGATTACACTCGATTTTTGTTGTTATTTATGTACTGCAATTAAGGGTGGCACCAGATTCTAACGACTATGGTTTTTGTTTCTCCCAACCAACAAACTATTTTGATGAGAATCTAGGAATAATATGATTTTCTCTCCTCACAACCGCGAACGCCCTCTCCCAAACAGACATCATGGAATGATTTGCTATCTTCTACTGCAATTACTTATACGTCCTACAATTTAGAGACTGCAAATTCATTAGTGCCAACTCTTTGGACTCGTAGCAAAGCATGGTCATCCAAGGACACTAGAAGAGATTTGGTATCCTGAGTTACCTAGCTAGGTCCTGACCCAAAGCTACGAGGTTTGGGGCGATTGGAAGCCGCTGTATCAAAACCAGAATTTCACCATCCTCCTACAGGCTTTCCTCTTCTCTTCTTACTGGAACAGAAAGGAGGAAGAGGAAAGCTTGGAGATGGTTTTGGTGAGAGGCGACTCTAGCCAATAAGATGACAGAAATTGGGTCTATTATTATACGGAAATTTTATCTTTTGGGTATATGAGGTGTAACATAATGTATGATTGAGTTTTGGGTACCTGAGGTATAACATAATGTATGATTGGGAATTTTTTTGGGTTTAAAATTTTTAAGTGCCAAACAATTTTTTTTTCCCTGCAATTATACTTATACAGTTGTTTTACGTAATGTTGGACGTCATGGGGTTTTTTATTTTTATTTTTTTGCACACATAATGGGTTTTTCAGTTTTATTTTTTGGCACACATAATAGTTATGTGTGCAAAATATTACGGCATCCAACGTTACGTACAAATATAATTGAAATGGTAAAAAGGTCTTTTGGTGCTTATAATTAAAAAAGATATGCCACGTGACTATTCATAAACGGTCAACCGTTGTACTTAATTGTCGAAGCCCGAAAATGTTAACAGAACTAAACCTCGAATACCCACAACAAAATATTGAATACTACAGGGTATCCAATCGTACATTATGATATACCTCGTGTACCCAAAAAGTAAATTTCCATATATTTTTACACTAAGTTCTTGAAGTACATGATATTTCCTTGGATCTTTTCATATTCATTCTTTTCAACAAGGTGTTTTGAAGGATTATTCATGGCTTCTTCCTCAATCGATCGCTGCCTGAGTACAATGATAGATCTACAACAAACTCATAGCCATCACATCTGCACTAATTACGTTTCACCAACTTAATAAAAGTTGTTAGATTTACAGTATCAATTTAGGTCGGCCCCTATAATACAACAGAAAAATTTGTGTGAACCCGTTACATATATGAGATTGGTATTAATAATAAAAAAGGTTGCATAATGACCTTTCGGGTGGTCATTAGTGAACCATGGATTGTCATTAATGACCCAATCTAATATGAAAAACGGGTTCAAACAAATTTTTATGTTAATATTATAGAATTGATAGATCACAAGAACCTGTATCATATGGTCCGCACTCTGGTTGTACCAAGTGAAATATCTCCATTTCGTAGGTACAACTGGTGTACACGTACATCGGGTGTTATTTGCAAAGTATTATAACAGAAATCGTTATTCATATTGTTTAATGTCATTAACTCATTAGTAAGTTCTTTTCTTTCTCATTCTTGAGAAGTTATATCTTACACCTTAGGTGAACAATATTTGGTAACCCACTCACAAATTCAACCCATACCCTCTCTTTCTTATAATACGTTCACTAATTCATCTCAACAATCACTAATCTTTTTATAAAAAAATTGTCATTAGTAACCGTTTCAAATTCAATTACTGAATTTTGAGGAAGGATTAGTGAAATTTGACACTTGAAGCATACGGTGTAATCGCACACCTTAGTATATGGTATAATTTGTCTCACCTCAGTATATGGTATAATTTGTCTCATTCTAGCTCTAGGCTGCTAGGCATAACACTCTAATTATAAGAAAAACAAAAGCCCTACAATGGTCAGTTAGTATATGATATAATTTACCTTTATCTTTGGATGGTTTATTTTGTCTACGGGTTGGACCGTTGTAATATTGTATCTTGTATAAGTGTTAGTGCTAACCTTGCTAGGATGTAGTGGGTAAAATAAAAAAAAAGAGGGCAAAGAATGTGAGCCACTCATTTAAATTTTGTTTAAAAAAAAAACACCCAGCCCAAACCCAAC
>ONZK01005718.1:0-16478 GCA_900322385.1 Pharnaceum exiguum
CCCCCCCCTTAAAGCTCACCTTTGTACGGCTCATACTAGATTAAGGACTTCTACTTTGAGTCCTTCAGGATGGAAAAAAAGAACATTTTTTCTCTCTAGCATCCTATGGCACCTTTTCTTTCTATTTTATTAGTATGCATGCAAATGCGTTACGATTGCCTTTTGGATCTAGGATTTTTCTTTCTTCAGTAGATTTAGTAAAAAAAAGTCCTGACATATCGATTGACTTCTTAAACGCGTGGACTGACGTACTAATTCATCTTTAGAAGTGTATGTTCCGATCTTTGAAAGTGTGACTACCTAGTATTTCAGTTAGAATATTAATCTTTTCAATTAATAGAGATCTTCTTTTCTTATCTAATAGTTGAAATTCGAGCCATTTTTTAATATTCAAAAACCTCCCTATTTTATAACATAATTACAATGTAATAGTGTGTATGAAATGGATATCTCGTGTTTTCTACAAAACTGGATCATAGGTGTGTATTATTTCGTTCTATTGATGTTGCTTTTTCGCTCGTATTACCGTTTGTGCCATCCTTTGGAGGAAATAAGCTAGAGACGTTAATGTTTAATTGAAATATTTTGTTTCAATGAGCTCATGCATGTCATCTCTCTGAAAATCAAGACTATTTAGTTGAGGCTTATGGTTAAGTTTCTCCTTCTTTAGACCAAACATAGCTGATTAGATGGAGTGAACTAAGCTATATGCCTAAATTGAACTTCAATTAATTCTTATGGTGTATATCAATATAGAAGTTATAAGTTATAAAAGCTTTTGAAGATAACCAAACTTAATTAACATCATTACATAAAAAATGTGGCCTAAGTGTGTGCTTTGATTTCCTTGGAACAATGGGGATTTACACTCGAGTTGTTGTTGTAATCCCAACCCCTAATCAACATGGACTATTGAGCGACTTTGAGCAATGGACACTTAGACACTTACCTTGGACAATATCGGACTGACTTTGATCAGATGGATTTTGACCGACTTGGATAGTTGAATTAGTTGAGAAACTGGACTCAACTAGCCGAGTGTATTAGGCTGTGTTTTGCTCGTCGATAGTAGTACAGTTCATTTTTTTCAGTTAAGTTAAGCATCTTTCATTTTTTTTCAATTCAGCATCTTTCAGTTTTTTCACTTCAGTTTCAGTTCCAGTTCAGATCTTCCCAACCGACCAAAACACACCATTAGTTGAAGGCAAAATTGATGGAACACCCCTAATAAGTTGTTGACTTTTGTGCCAACACCCCAAATAAGTCGCTATTAGTTAGAACATCCAAAAAAAACCAAAATGTGTTGTCTAGACACCCAAATTACAAATTTTGACCAAAAACCAACGTGAACTTCCCATTTTGCCCCTCAGTGGATACACGCGCATGAAAAGTAGAGTGGCCATTTTCCCACATATTTTCCCTCCAAAAACAGACGTACTTTTTCCTCTACATCTCAATCTCCCTCCAATTACTTAACTACATTTCCTCCAAAAACACAATTTTTGTCTCTCCTCTCTAAATTTCCCCACTTCCAATTGTACTTCAATTTCTCCCTCTCCTCCTGAAGGCAAGTTTTCCTTTTTTTTAACCGCATTATGTTTATTTATTTATTTTCTATTAAATTTCAATTCAATTTTCGAATCAATATAAAGAGTTAGGTTTAATTTGGGGAGAGCCACCAATTAACATATTGATTTTGTGTTTGTTTATATAGGATGTCAAGTGAAGGAGGTCCTAATTGTTAGTGTGGAGACCCTGCAAAAAAGATGATATCTCGCACAAGATTGAGCCAGGAGAGGGAATTTTAGGGGTGTAATTCATATGATCATTCCACTGGTTATACTGTCAATGGTGTGATGAAGATGATGATGCTAATGGTCGATGGTACTTCAAGTCGGAGTGAAAAAGATGAAATAAAGTATATGAGAGGTGAAATGAGAGTGGGAAATGAGAAAGTAGAAAAGTAAAGAATGAAATGAGAGTGAGAAATGAAACGAGCGCGTGTATCCAATGAGGGGCAAAATGGGAAGTTCACGTTGGCTTTTGGTCAAAATTTGAAATCTGGGGTGCCTAGACAACACATTTTGGGTTTTTTTGGGTGTTCTAACTAATAACGACTTATTTGGGGTGTTGGTACAAAGTCAACAACTTAATTATTAAGGGTGTCCCAACAATTTTTCCTTAGTTGAATGATAATTTCAAAATATCAATCAAAGCGACCAATGTTTAATTGGTTTCGATATGGGCATATGCAATTTTGTCAAACTAATATACTCCGTATATTTTATAATTTAAAAATCTTTTGATAATTTTAAACAGATGGTATCTAGGTCCAGTGCCTATAAAGTTGAAAGAATTATCTCCATCTTTTACCTTTTGGTGATTATGGACTATAGCAAAATGGCTAAGAAAACCTTCCAATACTTCTTTTTTTGGTGTAGTTATTGGAAGTCAATACTTCAATACAGCAATTGGTCAATCTCGGAAACAACCTCTCTATTTTCTTAAATATGGGTATGGTTGCGTACATCCTGACCCCAAGCACCTCCATTTAATGGGGATTTACACTCGGTTGTTGTTGTTGTTGTAAACACCTGGTATCTATGTTTAATAGCGGTTGAACTGTAAAATCAGTTTTTCTATATTAAAATAACTTGTTAAATCAGTTAAACCATTAACTCAATGAGGAGATCGTTTTGATGTCCATTCATAATCACTCCTTAGATCCAATAGAAAAGGTAACTTATTCAATCTAGCGGGGAAAATTCCCTAAACTTAATTAAAGTGTTCTCTTTAAAATGAGAAAAAATTGTATGAACTCGTTTCATGTATGAGACTTGGTAGGGGCCAAGGGGGGTCTTTATTGTGTAGTCGATGGGTTATTATTGTGTAGACGATGGGCCAATATTGTGTAGTCGATGGATTATTATTACCCAGTCTCATATGTAAAACGGGTTCATAAAAAAAAAATTCCCTTTAAAATTTAGACCAAAAAAACCTCCTTTTTTGGTGTAAAAGAAAAAAGTGTCATAAAAAGAAGAAAAAAAATCTCAAAGTGCGTTTATGTTTTAAAAGGCATCGATTTTGAATAGATGGGTCGACGATGGACGAATCAAGATGAGACGGTTCCTTCCTAGCATGCCACTCGGGTGGCAACTTAGCCCAGTCATTTAAGAAATTGTATTCAAACCAAGCCGAGCTCTAAGCCCAATCACTAGAATGTCAAGTCTTCTTAAAGCCATAATCAACTTTAGTAATACATCGTATCCTAAAACACACGTCATTCCGCTTAGACCTGGCAAATGGGTCATTCGGGTCGGATTCGGTTTTTATGACTTTGGATTCGGATAGATTTTAGCGTTAAAAATCTAAGTAGGTTCGGATTCGGTCTATATTTATTATTTTCGGGTCAAATTCGGATATTTTACCGGTGTACATTTTAAAGCTTCTAGATGCTAATTCCACGAGAAAAAAATTTCGGGTTATCAGATCGGATCGGATCTATTTCGGTTCGGATAGATCGAAGTAGTCTCTCTTCGGATGTCGGTCGGGTTTTGGATCGGGTTATTCGGTTCGGATAATCGGATTCGGATTAGTTTTGCCAGGTCTAATTCCGCTTCAATTTCAACTCCTATCTTCTTTTTGTTTAAGAAATTTTCAGCACATAATTATCTTGCAAATAATCTAGTTGTATACGAATAGAACTAGTCTCTTCTATAATAAGAGTCATTTTAGTTATGAGAGTAATTTTTTATAAAGTTCAATGACCAAATCGATCTAAAAAGAGTTGTGATCATCAAGATGAAAAGAAAAGTATCAGAACTAAACATTTTTCAAAGTTATAGAGAACTCCTCCGCAAAAAGGTTGCTAAACTGAAGACAACGATAAAAACAAAACCGTTCAAAAGCGTATACATGCTACCAATTAGTTTTTGTTATCAAATGTATTCTGATCTAATTTAGAAAGAGTCGCAGAAAAGTGGACAAGAAATGTTTGGCTCTCCACGAAAGCTTGAAATCCGGGCCTTCAAAGCGAGCATGACAGGGGTAACTCCATGCCAGCAGCCACGTAAGTCCCTTCTTGTCCGACCTTCCTTCCCGAGTGGACCGGTTGGCCGCGCGAAGCGCATGCAAAGCAGCCTAGCTATATCTTATTGATGTCAATTTTGATTGTAGATGTAGTATGGTTATAGTTTGATGAAAGATCTCTTTCCCTTTTTTAAAAAAAAAAAAGCTTAAGGCTATAATCATTGTGACTTCTTTTTTTTTCTTCATTTTACTAAGTTCAGTTTAGCTTGTTTCAATTAAATGTAATTCAATTTTGAACATGAAAAATGTTCTCCTGCTAATGAAGAAGGCATACTCCATTATTCGCTACGTATCTATCCCAATTTTTTTTAGAACCACTTATCCATCCCAAATTAGCTTAGTTAGCTTCATTTTAAGAGAGTTTAATAAAGATTGAGAGTTTTTATTACTTTTATAACCATAGTCAATTTAATTCAGTTTAGTTTAACTTAGGAGTGTTAGTTAATTTCAATTAAACAAAGTGCAGTACAAAAGAACCAAGTTAAAGCCACACATATACTATAGGATCGATTTTGATCAATTTTTAGTTTAATTCAATTTGATAGAATTCAATTTAGTTAAAATCAAAGCCATACATCTTCAACCCTGAAGGTTGTGGGCTCGATTTTTACTGGCCTCAATACCTCCCTTTACCCAAAAAAAAAAATCAAAAGTTCATTTTCATACTTAATCACTAAAAGCAGGTCAATCATTTAATTTCAATCCTGCTAACAATGCCTTTGAGCACAATTCCCTTCAACTATTTAGTGCATGTTTTATAGAGTTGAACTTTATTGAAATGAACTTAACTGAACTAAATTGAAAAAAAAACTAAACTTTTGTTTAATTTTTTGACACTCAATCAATTATCAAACACTAATAATATTGTTCATTTACGAAACTATATGGGAATATCTTTCTAATGATATACTAATAACAATGAATGTATATCCGACTTAAAACTTCTTACGTTGGCAAGTTATAATATGAGTTGAAATGCGAAAAACCCAACTTAACTAAAGACTTAGATGAATAGTTGTGAACTTGTGAAGAATAGACCTTGGAGCTCAACTCATGTAACCTCTTAACAAGGAAATATTACTAGAAGAGTAGAAGCCATGATATGGATATGTTTCATGGATTAAAAAGGAATGCTCAAAGCTTGACAAAAAGAAAGAAAAAAGAAAAAGAAATGCTCACGATTGATTGGAAGTACATTTTTTTTTTGTGTAAAGGGAGGCATTGAAACCAGTAAGAATCGAGCCCTCAAGCTTAAGGGTTGAAGGTGTGCTCTCTACCACTTGAGCAACTCTCTCTTCTTATTGATTGGAAGTACATTAATCTAGCAAGTTGTTTAAAAAATTAAACTGAAATAAAACCAGCTGAACTAAATTGCTCGAATTGAAACTTGTGAATACATTTTACATATATTGGGTTTAACACTTCAACCCCTTCAGATTAAAGAACCATCTTAGAGAATAGCTGAACACGATACATCCTTGAGAGATTTCAACTTGACTTGGAATATACACGTATAACCTTGAATTATGATTGAAGTCATTCCCTTAATTATTGAGCACCGTTGCAGAAAAGGTCATAAGAGTAAAAACATGTGGCAGGACGACAAGGACCCCCTGCCCAATCCTCGTGCACTTTCACCGGCAGAGCCCATTGGAATGGCCGACTGGCCGTCACCTTCTGACAATTCGTCTTATCTTTTGTCATATTTTTTTCTCTCTTTGCGTTGGTGTATATATTTACCAAATTATGAATAAATTCATTGTATAATGTGGAAATGGCTAAATGCAAATTGCTGTGAGATGGACTCAAATGGTACCCTACTTTCTCTCTCAACGAATAAACTAAATTAAGCCCAATGTATTATAAAATATTAAAATATTCCGTATATATTACCAAAAAGTACAAATCCCAGTGTAACGAAATACTAGTACCGGAAAAAATAGTGCGAGGGTAGACAAGAACCTTAAATTTGCACTTTCAAGGAAGCAAACAATTTGTGTAGTTGGAGCTGAGGGACGGGACGGGACCAATTGTTTTGTTCCCTGTCTTACCAAGTTGTCTACATACATCGAACTGCATTCCTGTTTTTTTGGGGGGGTTCCCCTAACAGTCTAAGTGCTGATGAGTTGCTCTGCTTTGAAAGGTAAGAATAATGTTTAAAGATCATGAGCTCCTCATTTCGGAGCTCTCCTCTTATCATCTTACAGAATATAATCAAGTCCAGTCGAACAAGACCTATCTCATACAATCTCCAATTCTTAGGTACATCGGGTGTACGGGTACACCTTATAAATTTATAACTATTATTACAACATATATCATTAGTCACATATTTAATGCCATTAGTCAGTTCTTTGTAATATAGTTATAAACCCAAAAGGTGTACCGATACACCCGGTGTACCAAATACTTGCTGTCATACAATTGGGTCATTTCTACGACGACATAAGTTTGCCATCAAATCCACCGCCCAATTTACTTTGCGTAAAATATGCATCACATACCACTCTGGTGTCTACTTCAAGTATTCACGAATATCCAATATTAGCCTTCTAATTTTTCACGACACTTTATGATGCGTGAAAACCTTGAGGGTTAACTCGCAGTTTGGGGGGAACTGGGTGTTTTACGGCGGAACTGGTTCACAACGAACAAAGAACACTGTTTTTTTTTGGGTTTTCGAGTTTTATTTGTAGCGGAAATTGAAATAAAGGAAAAGTAAAAAAGATAGAAGGTCTTCCCTTTGAATCATAAAGGCTGAGCCACCAGAAACAAAGATGAAAACCACTGGATTCTATAAAGGCAACGCCACCAAGAATGCAGATTCCCTTTTGGTTAGCAACCACCAACAACCAAACACAAAGTTTGAGCTGAAATTTGTATTCTTATTTCTCAACGTCTTGACACATTAAACTGAGTACAAAGACTCTTAATATATAGTACTAAAACCCTAGGACGTCTAACTAAAAGAAAAGAAAAGAGATCTAACACGAAATAAGACTCCTACGAAAATATGGAAAACTGACAACTGGAGGAACGCCGTTTCCTGACACAATTAGGAAACAAACTGACTTGTTCCCCGAGCAGCGCAACTTACTTTCCTAACTAAATTCAACTACGACTTTTCTTTATTTTAATCCTAACCACTTTAAGGAATACTAAGGAATAAGAAAAGTACATTATTTCTATGGAAATAAAATAAAGATACTACAAGATATGATCTAAGAATATCTCAGATCTTCTCGCCTAAGCAATCCAGCCGACATATCAACCTTATTCCTTCAAAGTAAACCTTGTTCCTTCGAGTTGATGAACCAACCAGAGTGTTCCTTCTGCAGAACCAACTGAGGTCGTTCCTCCTGCCAGGGTTGTTCCTCCATCTGCTCCCGCATCACCTTACCTCACCATTAATGACTTTAACACCGTGAGATTATCACCCTCATAATTAATCTTTTAATACCCATTTCTACCGCCCTATGAACTCCATTATGCATAGCGGCAACTTTAGCGAGAATACTGTAGAATCTCCCAAGCACCTGGCTCCCGCCGTCAAAATAGTACTACTAGCATCACGAATTAGGTATCCATCACCCGTACGCGTATCAACCAGGAATCCATCAAAGTTTATTTTTAGGAGTAACTTGTCTCTCATAGTATCTTTTGTCAAGTGGTATCAATGAGCCCTTTATCCATAGTTAGAGCGTCACCATTATAAACCTTACATCCACCAATTTCTACAAGCCTCAATCCTACAAATCTCCACAGTCATAAACTTCAAATAAAATTGGTAAGTGTGACCTTTTCCAAGTAATTGTTTTCTAGCTTGTTGCAAGGTTTGTGCAAATGAACGTTTGAAGATTTGGGATTCATAACATACACCACTACAATACAGTAATACACAAACCCTAAACCCCGTAATTTTATCAATATAAAACGACTACAAACCTCCTATTGAATGCTCTTATACATAGAGACACGTAGAAGATCTCAAGGCATCAATCTCACATATTTTTCAATATATTAAGAATATAAGATCTTATAAAATAATAAAATCTTTAATAATTAACGAACTATAAAATTAGTTTGTTTAGAAATTTGTTATGCTTATAAATTTACTTGTTAATCGAACTAAACTCTTCTAAACACAACATGACTAACTCAACTCAAGTACACAACAATTTTTGGCTAAAAAGAAATTGAAAAACGACACACCCTATATACAAGTCAATTCAATTAAAATTCAAGTGCCGATAAAGTTGAAAGATTTACTACATCTTTCGATTTTAGGTGATTATGCATTATAAAAAAATGGATACAAAATCTTTCAATACTTCTTATTTTTAGTGAAGTTATTGGAAGTCAATATTTCAATGCAATAATGTATCGATCAATCTCGGAAGCAACCTCTCTATTTTCTTCTAACCTCTGACATCCCGATTAAATGAGGATTTACAAGCGATTGTTGTTATTGTTGTTGTTGTATCCAAAACAAAAAAGGAAAAAATTGTATGAACCCATTTCATATCTGAGACTGTGTATTAATGACCCCTCGACAACATTATAATGACCCCCATTTCCTATACTCATATATAAAACGAACGGTTCACACAAATTTTTCAAAAAAAAAAAACAATGGAAGAAAGGTAGTTTGGAGTAGAATCGATGAGGAGTATAAGATTCATTTTTTTCACCTAAAAAATGAAGAAGATTCATTTCATTCCCTATAGGATGTGGGCATGTGGCCATATGGCAAATTATGCTCCGCATATCAATAGACTGTACTCAAGGTAGTATTAGATCGAAACACAGACTTATTTAAAGTCATGAAAGTCATGGCCATCCCAATAAAAATCTAACCGTCACAGCTTCAAACAGGTTACCGGTAATCAGGTCACGTCCATGCACGAACATCAATGACTTTATTAATTTACTCTCCTGACCTCTCGGTGACTCACGGTCAAGGAAAAACAAAAGAAAAAGCGCAAAAAAGAACGACTAATGGACATTCCACGTGGCAGGACAACACTGACTAATGTGACTATTGGGATAAAACGGAATTTTACACTATGAGTAGGATCACGTGATAGGTATCACGTGCGGTCTCGTATTCTGTTTTGACTCAGGGAATTACTTACATTTGACATTTTTCCTTTTGTTTTATTAAATTGTTTTGGTGAGTCAGCAGTTATCCACAAATGACAAGGCAGCACGTCTTCAGCCACCAAACTCTGCCGTCTTGTTCGCTTTGCTTGCATTGTAGTTGTACAATGACAATCTTTCTCGCACCACACAGTCTACTCATCAACTTGTTGCTGCTTGTTAAAGTAGTTGTGCGGTTTTTTTCATTCTATTTTTGTGTATTGGGTGAGAATTTACAAAAAATGGGAATGCTAGAAAATTAGAAATTGGGACCATGATGTTAAGCACCAATTTGATATAAAATAATTTTAACTTACAAAAGAGAATAAAATGGAATGACATTGAATGATGCCCCAAAAAATATTTTAAAATAAAGAAAAACTCGTAAAAAAGAAAAATCAACTGTATTGTAATATAGGACAATTTAGATTTTTTTTTTAGGTAAAAGATAGAACTTTTTGCCGGAGGTGATTTACCTTCAGTGCCTAATGTCGTTTCTTCCTTACAAACTTTCTAAGACTTATTTGGCTTATGAATGATTACAACTAAATTCAATATTTAATTTGGGGGGGTTCATTCTAATGTCAGGCAATAAATCATACAAGCAATATGTTTCACTGAAGGGGCTTTCCCATTAAGATTCTTAAGATTGTCATTATGCTATAAAGAATTACTCTAAACTTAATTAATCCTCTATTAGATAACTTAAGAGCAAAGGCAATTCACTGGGTAAATGCACTGCTATCATATGGTGGAAGATTGCAATTACTAAACTCAGTTGTCTTCGGCATCCTTAATTTTTGGTGCTCGGGTTTGTTATTGCCCAAAGCCATTGTGGAAGAAATTGACAAGATTCGAAGAAGAATTTTATGAGGAGTTAATGAAGGAGATAAAAAATATGACGTTTTTTGGATGGGAAAAAATTGTTACTCTTGAGAATAAGGAGAATTATGAGTGAAAGAAGTGCTATGTTGGAACAAAGCAGTGATGACCAAAACCATCTGGAGAATTTATAATAAGCAAACATTAGTTTGGCTTAAATTGATCTCCAATTATGTTTTGAAAGGGCAAGCTTGTGGTTGTATGAGAAAGAAAAGAACTCATCGTGGCTATGGAAGAATGTTATCTCAGTTCGAGACGATCTCATATGCAATACTGGTTCAATTCAGAATGCAAAGATACTATTGGAAAAACGGGGGTCAGGTCAGAAATTCAAAGTTCAAGATGTGTATCTGAATTTCGCTCATATTGTTCGCACTTGTGTTGGAAGAATATTGCATGGGATGCTTTTAACTACTCTCGGCACTCTATTACAACTCTAATGGCTTTACATGATGTATTGAATACTCAAGATAAGTTACAACAAAGGGGTTTCTTGCTTGCAAACATGTGTCGACACAAAAAACTTCAATCACTTATTCTTTTCTTGCCCTTAATTACCCTGTGACTCGACCTAGCAATCGGGTTGGTCGATCTGGTTTCGGGTTCGGTTTTTTTCGGATTCAATCATTTGGGGTTTGTAATTTTCCGATCGAGTTCCGATTGGGTCGGATTTACACATTTTGTTTTATTCGATAAAAATATTATTTTATCAATATTTTATTATATTTTATCAACAGTTTTAAAAAATTATTACTTTATTATATTTTAATAAATTGAAATTGTAAAATGTACATTTATGAATATTTTATTGGACCAATGGGTCGTTTCAATCGGTTTCGGATTCAATCGAGATTTTACCAGTTTCGATTCCGATGTCCCAAATTGAAAATGTATTAAAATAGTTAGAAGTAGCTTATCAAGTTAATTTAGTTTGTAATGTGGACATTTTCTCTATTACAAAGGGGGTCACATCGACTTCCTTTGGGAGATGGATTTTGGAATACAAATTTCACCATTTTCCAAAAAAAAAATGATAGAACTTTTTCAACTAAAAAAAGAAGATTGTTTTTTGGTGTAATAAAAATAAATTAACACAATGGACTATATTGAAACCCTTTTTTTTATAAGGAGGGGTTTGGGCATGCTCAACATCGCTCCTTTTGCAACTAATGTGCAATTTTGTCAATAATGTTGAGCACTAAAGCTTAATTTATAAGATAGAGTTAGTTTTTGAAATTAGCTTTACTCGGTGGTGCTAAAACAAATTATCAACCAAGCTAAATTATCTTCAAAGCTATCAACATCCGCCAACTTTTGAGTGTCACCTTTGTCAAAAAGGAAGGCAAAAACACTTACGTAGTATCTTTTAAAAGACAGAAATATCCAGTAATCGGGTCATATTTGACTAATCTGTTAATTTTTAATAATGCCCCTACATTTAGTACATTGAAAATTGTTATTGCAACTTTAGATTTACATGGGCTTTAAAATTCAAGTATTTATGTTGATGAATTGCATAATGTTTTTTTAAACGTGTATTTTGGTAAAATAGTGACACTAAATACTAGACTTTCCCTTGAGTAAGGTTGTCACATTACTATCTTTTAGAATAAAAAAAAAAAAACACTACCATTTATTTTTTTCGTAAAAAAAAACATACAATTGTCAGTCATTTTATATTCTACAAAGCTATGACTACTCCATCAAACAATTATTTAGATTATTTACTCAATCCAGCTACAATATAGTTACAATTGTAGCTTCATCCAACTATAGCTATCTAACTAGGTTTGCCGAATAAAGACTTCGATAGGGGTGTGAAGCGGACTAGACCAGATTTGATTTAGATAGTGAGTGTCACAAACCCGAGTTGAGGACAACACTATCGAGATGTAAATAGTATATATCACAAAATTTATATATAAAAAATTATGGATGTGATTGCATTGTCAACATTAACTATAACTTTTGTTTGTCACCAGTAGTTCTTTTTTTTTGGTGTAAAGGGAGGCACTGAGGCCGGTAAGAATCGAGCCCCCAACCATAAGGGTTGAAGGTGTGCTCTCTACCACTTGAGCAACTCTCTCTTCTTTCTTTTAAGTGCATGTGCCCACTTCTTATATTACGAGGACGAAAATAAGAATCTCCATTCATGTTGAGAACCAATTGACTTCAAAATGAATTACTTCATGTCCTTTTTTGCACTTACCATGATAATTATAGTAAAGATAATTTGATAGGTAATTTCATCATTAAGATGGTTTACATTTAATAAACGTAACACATTGAAGAAAAAAACTCAAATAAAATCGATAAATAACTAAAAAGTGAGAGTAACAGTTCGGCGACATACTTTTATGATAAAAACATGTAAATGATATTTAGTGCATAACGGATGTATCATGCAGGCTGATACACATTAGATGCTCAATACATAAAAACTAAGAGAAATCATGTATTTCACTTATTGAGTTGCTTTAGAATTTTTTCGATCGTCGCCAAGGTTAACGGTTTTTCAAAACAATCATCCAAACCCGCTGCCATAGAAGCTTGAATCTCTGACTTTCTATCGGGTTCTATGATACCAAAAATCAAACTCTTAACACCAAGTGCTCGAATCTCCTTCGTAACCTTCATAAAATGGGAAAAGTATTTATTAGAAAAATATAAAGACGAGTCATCTTTGTTTTTCTTGACATTAATGGTTGTGCATATTTACTCTATACTCATACTTGCAAACTATCAAGTAAATCATTAAACTCATATAAATACCTGAATTCCATCCATTTTAAGCATGTCCATACTTATGAAGACAACATCAAAGGAGTTACCGGCCTTAAACATGCCAATAGCTTCTTCTCCATTTTCCGCAGCTTTAGTTTCAAATCCACGAACATTTAGCATTCTTTGTACAACATTTCGAATAAATTCGATGTCATCCACAACCAATGCAACATACTTGGTATTTCCAGCCATTTTCTATTTTGTATAAAGTCTTAATAAAATGAGTAGCTTCTAGAATCTGTAACTGTAAGACAAAAGAAAACAATAAGGTAAACAAAAGTTTTATAAAAAAGCTACCAAAATACTCAGAAGAGAAGTAGTTCTTAAAGGTTAAACATTACTTCTTCTTTTGTTGTGTTTTTACATCCTCACTTGGTTGCTTTTATAGCGTAAAAAAAGTTGAGCCTTTTCTCATGCCATTTAAGGACAGTTACGTAATCAATGAATCCATGATATTGAAGGAAATCTGAATAGATCGGATTGTTTGAAAAAGATGGTTCATATCTCATTTAAAGCACAATTGGAATGTATTTGGCAAACTGCTGACTGTAATGAACAAAATAGTTAGTAGAGCAAAAAAAATGTGATTCGGTTTCGGATATACTATCCAATTCGAGTTAACTATGCACTCAACCTTTCCCTGACATGATGATAGATATTGTTATATTTCTCTTAAAAATAATACGTATTCAACATTTTGTGCATATAATCAAATCTAACTTGTGGACTTACTCAGCCTTTGGACATACATTAGTGTAAATTATATAAGTTCACACTTTTGCGTAGAATGTCGTCAACAATATTTCATTTTCACGTTAATTTTTGTTTAATTTACAAGGAGGGATAAGATGAATTGACATTTGTAAAAATTATCTTTTGCTTTTACATGTTTGCAATTTAAAGGAACAAAAATTGATCAAAACATTATATATGTTTGTATATAAGATGGAATAATCCTTTCTTAATATATCCGATTAGAAGGGCCAAAACCACCAAATTTGAATAAAGATAATAGAGAAATGCAAACTAAATTAAATTGGAAGAAATCAAGTCAAGACATAACTTGATATATTCATTTTCATATGAATTTTCTCTTAACGAGCATTTGCTAAATTTGGTTTCCATGATAATAATAGTTTAGCATACTCCAATTCAGTTTAGCCTAACACAACATATTTCTATATAGTATTTCCCAAACTCACCTTTTGACATTGTTTATGTAGTTAAATTTATTTACTATGTAATAAGTTCAATTCAACCTCTATAGGACGAGAATAGAAGATGGAGTAATTGAATAAACATTACAAGTTGCATTGAGGCTCAAATTATTTTAAATTAATTTTTTCACTTTGTTTAGTTCACGATATAATCAATATAGTACCTTATCATTCACTTATTTTCAACTTAAAGAAAATTGGGACTCAGGACAGTACACACAAGTCTAATTGATCTTCAACAGGTAAAACACAATTGGACTTCAGAGAAGTGTTATTAAACTCTGCCATCTCTTTAACAAGAGAGAATTGCTCAAGTGTTAGAAAGCACACCTTCAACCCCTAAAAACTCTGCCATCTCTTTAATCTATTAGTAATGAATTATAATATGAAAAAAGTTTTACTTGCACAATCATTGGCTAAAAGCCTAAAACTCCAACTTTTGACTCGGTCTTGTACATCCTAATGTGCGTACAGGTGAGCTATGTTCGTTATTGCTATTAGTAAAATTGGTCCTGGTTGTTTACAGGTTAGGAGTGAGCCAATGATCTTCTTCCTAGCTCCATTTAAATTGACTCAATTGTACTTAATGCCTAGTTCTTGAGACGTGCATAAATAAACAATACCTGAAATTTGTTCCTCAACCAAAGTCCATAGATTCCATTCATTATTAAAACACATTGATCAACTAATTGAATATTGGCAATTGTTAACTAGACTATACTGAATCTTGTACCCTCTCCAAGTCTCTATAGTGGCAAGTTCGAGGTTATGACAAGAGAGTGATAAACATAATTGTATTTGCAACAATTATAGCAGCATAGCACACAGTACTAGTTTAGCATGAGTATTACCTCGAGAAGTCGAGAGAGCTCCTCCTTTGCAACAAAAAAAACTAGTCTACTATTGATCTGTCGAAAATAATAATTAAAAGAAGTGAGCTTATTGAGAAAATTTGTTTTTACTCGCTTTATATATGATACCGGATGAGAGGGTGATAAATGAAAATCAAGGGGTCATTAGTATCTAATTTCATATATGAAACGAGCTCACATAATTTTTTAGTGTGATTAAATTACATGAATTGTTATGCTATTATTCATAGCAATTTCACCTATAAGATATACCTCAGTATGATCAAAATTGAGCTAAAACTTTGAGATTTTCAGTATCGTGCTACTGTATCTTTTAATTTTCCAGTAGCCAGTGCTAACACAAAGAATTACTTTACAAATTATGCCAACAAGGAAATAACAAACCAGCAAGTTGTTAACATCAATATCACTGATCATGACGACCACTTCACTGGCAGGAAGGACCCACATCATGATCCCCCCTCTTGCTCCATGCTTTCATAAATCATAGCCTCAAAGGCCCACCTAAGTTGCGCCTTCACCGGTAGCCGGTCTCACAGACTGCAGTAGCTGCAGAGGGGTATTTTCGTCAGCTCGGTCGTGGTATTATTTTCCCCACTCCCAAATCCAGGGGCAAAAATTGACTTCTAGCTGACCTTTTGAGCCCATTGAATATGGAATTCTGCCTTGATATTATTTCCACTACACATTATTGTATTATACTGGTATTTATTTTATTTTCCCTTGATCGGATATTGTTTTTTATTGTTTGAATATTGATTGATGTCGGACAAAGAAATCTACGAGGTTTGTGAATGGATCTACCAATTCCATCAAAAAATGATAATGTACTGGTTTCAATTACTATACAATATGATTTGATTTGATATCAAAATCTCTATATTAAAGTCCACAAGTGCACATCCTAGTACTACCTTAAAAATTTAAGTTCGTCTCATTCAAATGAGCGCAATCAAATTCAGCTAAAACTTCTTGTAAAGGAGAAAAGGACATTGAAAAGATTGAGTCATCTGGCAATAAGAAATCCATTTCTAGTCCAATCAAATACAAAAGAAGATTATTCACCTAAAAAAAATTACAAGAGAAAAGTAGATTGATAAAAAGCCAACTAAAAATATGTATGGATGATATAAAATATTTTCAACAGAAATTACAGCAACTTGAATCTGGCTTGCTAAATTTAAATCAAAGACTCAAATTGTCATTTTTGAAACATAAAGTATTCGTGACAATTTCATATGCTATCAATTTCTGTCTTTCTAATTTAAATTGATCTTCAAATAAAGAATCTGTATGATTCCAACATTAGAAGTTGTTCGAGAGAAAAATTGATGAAGGAATGTTTTTTTTTTGCTAAATTACATTCTTGGTCAAATATTACCTCTGTCTCAATTTGATCTTATTGTTTGGGATTGGCACACATATTAAGAAACTCAAAAAAATCTCCTTTCTACCCTTTCTATTCCTAACTATTTTCCATTACAACCCACCCTTT
>ONZK01005722.1:3115-13175 GCA_900322385.1 Pharnaceum exiguum
ATAAATTTATAATTGGGCCTATGGGCTAAAATCAACTAACCTAAACGTTATTAAGCCATTATAAAGGCCGACTTGTAAGTACGGTAATTCTACCGGGTATTCGTCACACATTATGATTTAAATCTAACTTGCATTTGGTAGCTATTTTAAGACTATTTTAAATGACAGTTGTTTGAAATCTTGAGAAACAGGATTAGTAGTCGTGTCCATCACCTTCCCCTCGTCTTCCTGATCATTTCCATATATATTACTTCAATATTTGGCCTTAAATTGATTGATTTTAGCCCATTAATGGTTTTAGTCAATTAATTAGTCAAACCCAGTCCAAATAGTCAGCCCAGTCTACATAAAGTCAGCCTGGCCCACATAAAAATCAGTTGATTAATTAATTATTTAATTAATTAGTTTCTTGGCGAAGAATTAACCTAAATTTAACCTTAACCGATTTCAAAACAGCCGAAACACTGAAATTATATCGGATAAAAAAAACCAAAACGCGTTATCCAGATCGGACAGACCAGGAGGACTCCTGGTCCAACAGGAGTCGTGCGCCAGGCACGGATTTTTATCCGATTCTGATTCTGTCTTTTTCCCCAAGCAACCATACACTATAAATAAGACCCTCCACACGTCATAATTCTCACGCCGAACTTGATGAGTTCATTCTTCACTCTCTAAACCTATCTTAGAATACAACCTACCCCTCTAAACCTTGGTTTCTTTGCACCATACCTAATATCCCCCAACCTTGCATACTTTCGTGCTTATACTTGCATTATTCATATTTGTGGGGTCATTAGGAAAATCCTGTCATGTTTCTCTTGTTTTGCATGCAAATAGTTCATTGGATAGTCTTACTATAGACCCCGATTCAGGTACTGAAGACACTAACCGCCTTTTGTCAATTATCACCCATATCATGCACTGTAGCTTATTAATGTTCAAAGTGATCACTAACATGTAAATTAACCCCTATGTGCTAATAATGGAATATTGTTGCATGCTTATACCTCGCCTAATATTAATTGCATGTGATTTAAGATAACATAATTAGATAATATTTGTTATTAGGTTGTTTAATCAATCTGTATGGTTAAAACACATATAATCGAATTAATTGTCTAGTAGAGGTGCAAATTTTACTCCCGAACCACTACAGTTTTCTTGTTAAAACCTTGCTTGCCAATGTCCCTTTCGGTATTGTCCCTTCGGTAAATAATGGCAAGTAAGTGGCATTTCATTTTCATTCTGCACAAATATCACAATAGATATAATAAAGCAACTAATATAAAAAGGTTTTCCAATTGTTTTCTTAATAGTAATTATACTTAAATAAAATTGGTGGCGACTCTAAGCATCGGCATTCAAACCTACCTAGCGGGTGGACAATCGGGTTTACCTAGATCGAACGGTGATTACTGATCTCCTTGTAGTGACGGGGCCCAGGCGTCTACCCTACTGAGCAATAAAAATTATTTGGAATTATGACCTCTACTTCGTGTAACATTTATCAACGTTTCAAGAATCCGCCAACAATAAGAATATTAAAATAAATGCCAATACACATTAGGTTTACATCATAAGGCGTGACAATACCTCGTACAAAATTAGATATCTGCGTGACAGTACCTACACTACCATGATGGAAAATGAAAGCAAATAACCAGTTTCGCTGAAAATATTCATTAAATTTTTTGTACAAGTTTTACAAATATAGTTTAGATTTTGGGCCATGCCCCCAAATGATTCCACCACTGAGTTTGAGATAATTATTGCATTAAAAAATGGTGACAATGTTCTCAACTTTTACGAGCAAGTTCACCATTTCTACAGCCTAATTGATTGTTTCATATACCTTCGAGTGACTAATATAAAGTATTTTCATACTTTACACCCAATTATTAAATGCTATAGAAGTATGTCTAACTTCTCAAAATTAAAACATTAGTGAATTATAAAATTTTGAAATTACAACATTAGTTATATGACCAATAATTTAATCTTGTGCTAGCTTGTGTCCAAGTGTCGGAAAAAAAAGCAAGTGACTTTTTAATTTAAGATACTAGTTTTCTTGCCCGTGCGTTGCACGGTCCACATTTTAATAACTTATTGTCTTATTAATCTTTTGTATTTAGCACACAAAAATGAAATTATTATTGAATTTTTGGTTATTAGATGATAATTTTCATGTTCTTTTAATTTACAATTATTTTGTATGGATTAAATTTATTGTGCCTAAATAATGATTGTTAAACTTAATTTATTATTGTGCACAAAAAAATAACTAAATTAATATTATGTTATTCTTTTTAAGTCTTTTGATGTAGTACACCTACAAAACCTAACAACCTCATTTTTCATTTGCTCTTTTTTGTCTTAATATTTACTTTTTAGTTAATTTCCTAAGTTTAATTTACATACATTTTTAGTCATGCTGTGTTTTGTTTGTAACGTTACATTATTTTTCAGTTCAGTTTTAATTATAATTTGAACTGTACTTAGTTTTTATTAATTCAGTTCAGTTTCAATTTAGTCTCTTATATACATATATATGAGTAAAACATACACTCAAAATCAATCCTATTTTTTTTTTGAATTTTTCTACAGATGCATTTTTTTATTTAAAACTGCGTCCAAGTGATGCTGCTAATTATGATATTAGGTATGACCATATTTTTTTCAACTTATAATTTACATTTAGTTAATTTTACTCTTTTTTCCAGCAAATTTAGTTTTTTCTAGTTCAGTTAGATTCTTTTTAGTGAACTCTCTAGTTATCATTTTTATTCATTCCAGTTCATTTAGTTTAGTTTTGTCCTGTTAAATTGAACTGTTTTAGTTGCATACGAATTGACCTTGCAGAGTTGCAGGTGAAGACCAACGCATGCATGTGACTATCATGTCCAACGTGAGATGAATTAGAAGTTTCATTAGTCTTTCTTTAGCTCGTATTTTGCTTTTATTTTATTCATTTTTTTCTTTCTTTTCTTTTATCCCTTTTGATGGCTATCATTTTATTTTTTATTTCGGTATTTTTTTTTGTTGAAAAAAGAAATGTTTTTATTTGTAAAAAAAATAATCTAAATTGATTTTTTTTAAAGTTTATCTTAGGTGGACTTTTTTTTTTGTTGTCAATCATTCATTGGTGTTTTTTATTTCCTAGGTGGCATGCTGAGAGCTCCCCATGCTATGTGGCATAGCTTAGAGCTTCATAAAAATGCATCTAGTGCACTCTGTCCTATGTGTCATGCTTTAGATCTCCTGAAAAATGCCTCCTATATATAGATGTATAAGATTAATGGGGAATATGTTAACATCCATATTAAGGAATGCCATGATCTTCTACAAACTTTCCCCGTAAAATATATGCAAATAATCTCTGCCAAATGATTAAGCCGCCAGCCGTCAGTAATAACAAGATGACAATGTCTATCAACTAGCATGATTAGTGAATGATTTCAATTGGCATGTTAAATTCAAATTTGCGCATATCTTCAAGCACTGTCAAAACCTTCTGCATTGAAGGTCTGTCGTCACCTTTTACATTGAGACAACTTTGTATGAGCTCTCCAAGAATAATGAGTTGATGTGGAGGCGCCTCCTTGACCAATGTATCTTCTATGATTTCAAGTAAACAACCTGCTTTCATCGACTCAACAAAATACATCGATAAATTCCTTTCTCGCATGACTATCTCATGCAAAAGTGGTGGTTTCCTTGTTAACAGTTCGGCAAGAACGACACCAAAACTGTACACATCACTTCTATGAGTTAGTTGGCTAGAGAAGAAGTATTCGGGGTCGAGATACCCTAGTGTGCCTTGAACTAGTGTAGATAATCGTGTTTTATCCATGGGGATCAACCTGGATATTCCAAAGTCTGAAATTTTTGCTGTATAATCTTTATCGAGCAAAATATTCGTAGACTTTATGTCTCGATGAATTATGGGCACAGAATGTAAATATGCCAATGCTTTTGCGGCTTCGTAGGCGATACGTAAACAATTGCTCCAAGAATACCACGTAGTTGCAAAATCGTCGGCATGGATCTGATCATAAAGTGTTCCATTTGAGACAAATTCGTAAATTAGGAGGGGAACCTCTGCTTCGAGACAACATCCTAAGAGTTTCACCACATGTGGGTGTTCAACTCTTGTTAAAACAATGAGCTCGTTAATGAATTGGTCAATTTGAGAATCATCAACTGTTCTAGATTTCTTTATTGCGACTTCTTGATTTTTCCCATGTAACAATCCTTTGTATACTGTACCATAACCACCTTTACCAAGAATGCGCTCATCACTAAAGTTATCAGTAGCTATCATCAACTCTTTCATGGTAAATATATGTGTAGGAATATCCCTACTTGTTGGAAGAAGTTGTTTCAACAAAAAACCACCGTTTTGCTTAAAGAACATATTTCTCTTTCTCATGATTCTTTTTTCTCGGATAACCCATGAAATCCAACCTATGCAGATGACTATCATTAGGAGACCAAAACTTACACCTGCATCATATATGATTAATAAGATTAATATAAAGTCATAATTCAAGCTTATGTTGCTTGAACAAGTGAGAAAGCATGCTTATTACAAACCTCAGAACAAATTCACAAATTATGCGAACAAGTATTGAACAATATTGTGCTATTGGTATGGACAAAAAATTAATGATGTTGTTCTAGCTCATTTAGTAGTCACTTGGCTTTGTTTTTGAATGTAATTCTTACGATACTTCAATTTGCAAATATCTTTATTAATAAAGTTATTTAAGCTTAATACCGTTAATATTTTGACAATCAAGGTACTTGGTTAAAATGAGTTATGTTGGAAAGAAGCAAGCCGAATAAAGTTGCCATTTCGCCTTACGGCTGCTCAGAGCGGGGCAAGACATTTAGAAATAACATAGCTATAAGTAGAGCTATCAGTTTGGGCGGGCGAGCCGAGTTCGGGTCGGATCACTTCGGATTCGGGTCAAGTCACTTTCAAGTTGAGTGTTTTTCAGGTTAGGTTCGGGTCAAATCATTCCGGGTTCAGGTCGACCTAGCATGTCAAGGTCGACTTTTGTATTTAAAAAAAAATTCTAAAATGAAAGTGTATAATTTTTGTAATTTATTTTATGTACAAAATATACCAAAATGGATATTCATAAATAGTGGACGAAAATTTAGAATTTTTATAATTTCTATTATTTTTTTGTAATCAAAATAATATAATAAAAAATATTTTAAAAAATTATCTTAAAATTTGTGTGCGTGGAGGCCCATTACATTTGGTGTCGATTTGGCCTATTTTCAAGTCGAATCTGCATCATTTTAGTATTTTAAGGGACAAAATTAAAGATATAAAAGTGGATTTTTGACTAGCTTGACCAGCGGGTCGACCCTGACCCTAACCCGCTTGACTTAGAAAATATCGGGTTTGGGTTCAAATTTCCGGTTTAAGACCCTAAAATACCAAGTCGGATCGGGTCTTCGAGTCGAGTCGGGGCGGCCAGCTTTTAACAGGTTTAGCTATAAGGTACAGTTGTACCTGTGAGGAAAATGGATGATTCTAATCTAGCCGCACGATCTGGCTGCATATCTGCAAGGCGTAGCCAGAAACTGCAAAGCGAGATGCACTTGGATTTTTAAATATTTTTTAGGATTTAACTGACTTTGAAAAGACTATTTGAGGGTCATGGCTGTTAGATTTTCAAGTTATATCATATTATATATTTGCAAAATACTCCCTCTTAGGTTTTTACGGAGAACCAATTTTATCCTTCTTGTTTTGATTAATTGGTTTCTATAATTTTGATCTCAATATCTTCTGTTTTACTAATGAATATCAATTGCTCTCTTTTTCTTATTTATATGGCTAGAACTTGTTTTCTATATTTAACCATGAATTGAAATTTTACGTTGATTCATTTCTGGAATTGATATTGAATTTATAGTTGTTCAATCCCTCTTTATAACGTGACAACTACCATTTATTGATGTAAGTGTTTCTTGGTAGACAATTGGTAGATAGAGTAATTTTATTGATGGAATATGAGCGCTAATGTTAGTATTATCTTTCTTTCCATAGATTCCTCTAATTTGATTACTACCGTTAGATTAAATGCACACGCTTGTTCTGGATTTTTTGATAATCATATACAGTAGTTTTGAAACGTATTTTGCTATAGATAGGTAAAACTAATTTAGGATACATAGCGTTTAATTTTCATAATAAAGTATTCAAGAGGAGTAGATTGAAGTGGTTTCTATGGTTGATAAAATTAGTAGTACATATTAATATCATACTAAGATTGAGTCGTTCTTATTTTCATAACTCCATTTATTAGTTTACTTTAGTTACGAAGTAAGATTTAATTTGGACGCCTCCACAAGCGTTTACCACATCATGTTCTTAATTGATGTGTACATTTGAGAAAGTTTCCATTGTACGATGCTTCCTTATTTTCATAATTTCTAATAAAGACAACTTTTATAGTTTATTTTTGGCAAAATTGCCCTCAATAATCCCAAGTTGGGTCATTTATCCCCCAATAATCCCAAGTTTGAAAATTACCCCCAATAATCCCAATTTGGTACCTCATATCCCGGAATAGTCTAGCGTCTATTTGCAATATTTTTTTCCAGGAATACCCTTCTATTATTTTTTATGTTGTAATGATCGAACAATTTAGGATGCAATTGTGGTCAACCTATTGAATTTGGGAGGCTAACATAAAACCTGCACATGGCGACGAGGACGACATATTCCAAGAGTAACCATGGCCAACTAATAGATCAGACTAAAATCTGCTTAATTCATTGTTTTATAATCGTTACCATAAATCCAAAAAAATCAAGATCCTATCTTCTAGTTTAATCAAACCCAACCCCTCTGTGCAGCCTTCCCCAAGTTCCACCCCAAGTCCCAGTCCCTCAAAATTCTTTAGATATACTACTGACCTCAGTTTATTCAAAACTTGATAAAAAAAAATCAAAACTGTGAATCATTAACTAAGTGCTTATGCCATTCTGTACAAGCATAGGCCTAGGGGGAGCGGAAATGAGAAGCAGTTTGCTCTCAGCTTTCATCTAACCAAATGATGAAAAATGTTGACAAGAGTAACAAAACTTCAACCGCACAAGTTGAGATGTTGACAAGAGGGATGGGCTCCACCATAAGTAGAGGCAAAACCCGAGGATTAGAAGTTGGCTTCGGCTCTTGATTTGGATCGTGTGGAGGGGGAGATTGGGATGGAGATGATGTTGTGAATGTTGGGTTGAAAATATTTTTTCCAGAAAATTTTGGTGCTATTGAAAACAAAGGGAGTGAAGAGAGAGCGGTGAGGGGGTTGAACCGTTGAAACATTAGTATTGAAGATGACGAGGGCATTGCTGGAAAAAAAAAATTCACTTAGTTGCTAAGAGATGCTAGACTGTTCCGGGACATGAGCTATCAAGTTGGGATTATAGGGGGTAATTTTCAAAGTTGGGATTATTGGAGGATAAATGGCCTAACTTGGGATTATTGGGGTCAATTTTGCCTTTATTTGTTGCTTCCCAAATAATCGTGTGAATTTTCTGATTTGGTTCTCTTAGTTTCTATCTTTTGGTGGGAGTTATTTTTTATTTTCTATGTTGCTTAGCGTAAACACCAAAGGTTCAATTGGGGAAGAACACTAGCCAATGATAGCCTTTGTTTTACTTGTGATATTAAGCTAATGTAGAACAATTATCCGGGGGTCCAAAGTAAAGTGTGTTTTGTTCGTGTGTAGAAAATATGAACTGAACTAAATATCCCAATTGTGTTAGTGCAAAACACGTTACCGTTAACCACAATCTTTGGCTTGTCTGTCCGAAACAACTTTGAGTAAAATGCTTTTCCATGGCCACACACTTATGAGTAACTTATACATCAACCAAGTGGGCGGTGACATCAACCCTAATCTAAGAAAGCAATATATCATATATTGAATATCACTACCTTATCTACGGTTTAGATCATACCTAATTACCGTATTATTAGCAATTAAGTTTCAGGCTATGTTAAACGATGTCAAAGTATAAGGTTCCACACATTGGATAATTTGAAAACCTCAAGTCAAAAAGTCACTTACGCTCAATCATGTTAATCACGCCGTTCATGCAGTCTACTCAATAGCAGATCGGTCTGGTGTACTCTATCACCCTTTGAGCACCCATATGCATAACATTGAAATCCATCCTCTTGTTTAGTAAGAATAACCACTTGTGTAATCACATATGTTGGCCTTTATAATTATTAATGTCCTTCTTAAATTACTTTCGACCAAGGTTTCGTTTAATAATAATATTATCATGTCATGTAACTCCTACTAGTGATTAATCTTCGATACTCTTCTTGACATGTTACAATATTCTAATAAACTTTATTATAATTTAAATGCTAGTAGATAGAAAAGCAAATAAATTTGATGATAAAATACTTCATTTTATTAATATAAAAACATAACAAATGCTAAAGTGTCTTTGCACTATATGCATAAACTAAAATAGGCTTCCTTCAAAGGAGATGTAGCTTGGTGGTATATGTAATCCTATCAATCCGCTTAAATGTCTCAAATTTGATGAGTATTATAATTTTCCCCATATACCATGACATATTCTTCCAGGGGGATTTGTCCTCACTCACCCGCACCTGCGAATAACTCTCTAGGAATTCACCCATCCTCACACTACTCCCCAACTAGCATGCTTAATCGTGGAGTATTTATGAGATGAGTTTCCATAAAAGATGCGCCTTGGTAGTATAGGTAGCTCTATCTATTCTATTAAATGGCTCAAATTTTGTGGTTATTACAAATAGTAGTGAAATGGAAGACGCCACTAGCCGCACATCTAAAATTAGGGAGGCATATAATAGGGGGTGTAATTTGTATGATCAAATACTTAATTAGTTATTGAAGGGGTCTAGAAAAAGGTGGAGGATTAATAGCATTTGGTAATGGAGTTTGTGGAGCTTTATCCGAATTCATATTTATTTATTTTAGATAAATTTTACATTTTAGATACCTAAGTTATATTATATTGTACGATTGGGTACCTGTGGTATTAATTTTTTTTTTTAGGTTTTGAGGTTTAGTTCCGTGACCACTTTGGGACTTTGACCATCAAGTACCCAATTTGAACTTTAAAAAGATGACGTCACATATAATTTTTGAATTGTTCAGCACAGAATGACCAATTTTTCCTTATTTTACAGCTATGCTTATACATATTATTGTTCGCTCAATGTTTTTTAATTCTTTTGTACATAAAACGGTCATTTATAACACCCAAAATTCCATATAATCACAATCGTTCTATCACAAATTAACGTTACATGTGCAAAAGAATTATTAAAAAAAATCGCACATCCAATACTATGTATAAGTATAATTGTAGAAGGGTAAAAAGGTCAATCTGCGGTCAAAAATTCAAAAATTACATGTGATGTCAGCTTATTTAGCGGACAAACTGAGTACTTGACTGTCTAAGCCCCAAAGTTGTAACAGAACATAATCTTGGTTACCCAAAAAAAATTATTGAATACCACATGTACTTAATTCTACAAATGGTATTCGTCTTTATTTTACCATATCCATATTCATATCCATAACTCTATTCACATGTGCATTAATATTTAAATATTTTTCTCCCGCCAGCTCTATATCAAGCGGATGAAGCGAATTATTATTGGACATTTGTTGGAGTTTTTTAACATGGTAAAAGTTCACATAAAATACTGTAATATTTTGAGACAGTATAAAAAATTTAACATGGAAAAAGTTCACATCAAATACTGTAATATAAACTGTATAAGATAGAACATTAATGAGCAACAAATTCGACAGCTATATTTTACAAGAGTTATTTCTTTAGCAAACTTAACTACTTGGTAAATTCCACATTCCATTCAACTTGTTATGTTAACTTATGAATTCTTTTGTTCAAAAAAAAAATGATTTCTTTATAAATAAAAAATATGAATTCTTTCTCAAAAAAAAAAACTCATGAATTCACTCATAAATTTTGTATCTTTATTTCAATAAATAAATATACA
>ONZK01005724.1:0-16449 GCA_900322385.1 Pharnaceum exiguum
ATTGGTGGCGGCTCTGTTCACATAGCATGCGCATTCAACTACCTAGTGGGTAGGTGCACGGGTTTACCTAGTCTAAGTGGATTCATTTCCCTTAGATCGGGGCCCCTGTGCCTACAAAACCCACTCAACAATCCTCAGTTCATATTCAGTCCAGATCTTGGCTCGAACAACGAGCGTGTTAGCCAAGATCAGCAGCCTTTAAGGTTAGTCAATATACGTGTACGTACATGACTTCCAGTCAGGTAGATCAGCGTGATGTGATTCAGTGTAACGATATGTTTTTTTGTAGTGTGGTATGAAATTATGGTCTCAATTAACCCAAATACAGGACTACACTAGTCAGTAATGTTAAAACGTAGGTGTCCGTCAATGGCGGTTTATAGTTTCAGACTAGATTTCTCGTGTCGTGGTATGGAGGCCACTGCCTTAAAAGAGATTTCCCACCTGACCGTGGTGACCAATCCTTACCGATGGATCTCTTCCGAAGGATCACACGAGCACTGTATTCGCGGGCACTCGAGAGTACAGTGTTGGAGGACTCATAAACACGATTCAGTAAAAGGGTTCGGGTTTGTGTTTAGAGAGAAGGAAGAGCTTAGTTTTTTCCTGTATCTAAAATGAACTGGCTGGGGTGCTTATAAACTGATCAGAGGGGGAGCGTTTTGGGAAGAAAACTTAACAGTCAAAAACGGCCGAAATCAATTAAGGAAAAAATCAAGGGATTTTATTTCTGGCTTTATTTTGACTGTTACAGAAATGAAGGAATCACAAAACGGCTAGTATTCAAAACTGTAAAAGCCCAAAAAGATAGCCAAGACACCAAGCACCCCAAAGCCATTCCCAAGATCCCAAGCCCTGGCCGGGACAGCGGCGCTCATGTGTGGTTCAAGTCAACCCATCCACTTGGTCAACATAGTATCCACACATCAATTCAACTTATAAGCTCAATGGACACTATAGTTAATAAACACTATAGTCCCTTCTCTCCCATCAATGTGGGACAAATATACCAACACAATGAATGAACAAAGGCTAGGAAAACCAAGAGTCTTGTGGCCATTCAACAACAATAATCCAACAAGTAATTCCAAGTCCAATACTACTTAGCAACGACCAAAGTTCTGATTGTCATACTACGTAGCAATTGTTTAAGATTGGTGAAAACGCTTAAGCAGCTACTTTGTCCTTTCCCTGTCATAGTTTACACATTTAAAATGCCAACTTCCTTTGGTTTGATAGTATAAGGAGTATACCGTAGTAGTAGTTGCTAAGCTTGAATAAGTCAATATCCCATTTTTTTTGAAAGTGTGGTATCGATTTATCAACTACCACTTGCTTAATAGGACAGAGGCTTCCTTGCCATTAAACGCCAAATTCATTCGGTCCGACTTTTGTATGATAGTAATTTAAGTATATAGTATGACCCAGTTCTTAATTTCAAATCGGTCTATGCCCCTATATATCTCAATTGGTGTATATATGCAGTTAAGCGAGCATAACCGATTTTATGACATAACAATGAAGAGAACTAAATCACAACTGCCAAAAAAAAGGCTTCTGATTATCCTTCTCATAATCATGTTGTTGGTCTTTGCATCATTGCTTTTGTGGCGAGTATCAGCAAGATCAGAAGCTTCTGTTACTGGAGATGTTTCCTTCTCTAAACATAAGATAGCTTCACATCAGGTGATACGAAAATCAAATTCTAAAGCTCCACCAGCGCCTACGTCCAATGGACGACATCATATTTTCGATGTACCACCACCGCAATTGCCACCATCATCACTATCGCCTTCACCGCAATTGCTGGTCTCCATCTCCATCGCCATTTCCTGGACTTGTGCGACCACCTTGTTACTAGCTAGCTAGAGGGTAGCTAAGTATTTCTTTTTTTTTGATCAAGAGAGTAGCTTAGTAGAGATATTTTCTTGGAGATTGAAGATATTTAAGAGTGTAGGAAGTTGTTTCCTTGAAATGTAATTGTTTGGCTCTGTTCTTTCTTACGCCCAAATTCACAAAATTTAATGCAACTATGGATGAATAAATAAGCTAGCACAAGGCGATCTCAACTGCGATTTTCATTGTTTTGTCTCACTGACTACAAAAAGCACAGTTACATGTTGATAAAATTTTACTGACATCAGTTCATCAATGGAAAATCATAAGAACAACATGGTCAATAGTTTGCAGCAATAATTTTTCTGTTGTTTACATGCGTGTTGGTTAAGATCAGCAGCCTTTAAGGTTAGTCAATACACGTGTATATGACTTCTACATAGGTAGATCAGCACGTACGATGTGATTCGCTGTAACGATATATTGTTTAGTGTGATTAACCCGAGTATAAGACTACACTAGTTGGTATTTTCCAAGTCCCATACTACTTAGCTAACGACCAAAGTTCTAGTTTGTCATACTTGGTAGCAATTATTTAAGCTCGCTGAAAACACTTTAATTTAGCAGCAACTTTGTCCTTTCCTATACTAGTTAGCACATTAAAAATGCAAAATTTCCTTCGGTTAATCGGTTTGATGGTAATGTACAATATAGGAGTAGTTGCTAAGCTTATTGAATAAGTCAATTTCCCAATATCTATCGTAAGAGTGGTATCGATGTATCAACCATTTGCTTAACAGAACAGAGGCTTTCCTTCAGTAGTCTGATATTAAAAAAGGCATATTCATTTGGTGTGACTTCTGTCGGACAGTAATTGAAGTATATATATAGTACGACCTAGTTGTCAACCAATAGCAATGAACACAGCTTCCCAAGTAGTGTATGTATGCAGTTGAGTGAGCATATAACAATGAAGAGGACTAAATCACAACTGCCAAGAATCAGGCTTCTGATTATCCTTCTCATAATCATATTGTTGGTGTTTGCATTATTGTTTTTGTGGCGGGTAACAGCAAGAATAGAAGCTTCTGTTACTGGAGATGTTTCCTTCGCTACACATAAGATAGCTTCTCGAATGATGCGAAAATCAAATTCTAAAGCTCCACCAGCGCCTACGTCGAATGGCCGACCGCATTTTTTAACTGTACCACGGCCTCCAATTCTTACACTTCCTTCGCCAACGTTACCACCATCGCCAACGTTACCACCATCGCCGTTGCCATCACCATCACTATCGCCTTCACCGCAATCGCTAATCTCCATCTCCATCTCCATCTCCATTGCCTGGACTTGTGCGATCACCTTGCTACTAGCTAGCTAGAGAGTAGCTTAGTAGAGATATGTCCTTGGAAATTGAAGATATTTAAGCTAGTTGAAGGAAATTGTTTTCTTGAAATGTGATTGTTTGCTCTGTTGTATCCCAAATTTCACAAACAAATGCTCATGTGTAAATGCTCTTTGCAAGCCTACCACCGTACCTGACATGTCTACTATGTACTCGCATGTAATTAAGAAACTTCAGTATCATCGACCTTTGGTGAAAGATTTATAGATTGTTTGACAGACCAGTAGAGAGACAAGGGCATATGTATTGTGAAGTGCAAGAGAGATTATCTAACATTTTGAAGACTTTCAAGAATCAAGGAATCAGTACATAAAACAACAGGCGTGGCTGTAGCGGTGCCTTTGTACCACAAAGCAAGTGCTCCATGTCATTCGTGCGTCTGAATTGTGTTTACAATGTAACAATGAGTACAGTAACTCGTTGGTGAGCCTAGATCTTCTCCTCCAGTGCACTCGAGCATTGGAGAATACCTCACTATTGGCATATTTTTAGCTGTTTATCCCACTATTGAAAATGTAATTACAAGATCTTGGCTTGACTTTGATACACCAACTCAAAAATAACTATGAAATTTTCCTTAATATGGAAATAACGATAAAAAAGGATTTATTACTTTTATTTTTAAGGTGTATATATATGGATTTTTTTGATATGGGTATGATTTCAATTTGGAAGTGACTAATCTATCTTTCAGCTTCTTATTTTTAGTGAAGTTATTGAAAGTCAATATTTCAATGCAGGAATATATGGTTCAATCTCGAAAACAACCTCTCTATTTTTTAAACAAGGGTAAGATTGGGCAATTCCTCACCCTGAGCACTCCCATTAAATGGAGATTTACACTCAATTAATGTTGTTGTTGTTTTATTTGGAAAGGAATAAACTGAAATAAGATGTGATGGATACATCACACGATAAATGCTATTACTATAATTACGGATATATATCTTCTATTATTGGACACCATTAGACCAATTAGTCAACCAGTTTGGTCAATGTCCATCAAGATAACATGATTAGTCAATTATATATTGCACAGATAGTGAATCGGTAACGATTCATCTGTCTCTCACCGAATGATGATCAAAATGATGATTGTCTATATAAATAACATACCACAACGCAAGATCATATTATATTTTGTAGCAAGTATGAAAGTCTCATGTTTGCTTGCAATCTTGCTGGTAAATGGATTACTATTGGTAGCAGCCTTGGAAGCTACTGGCTTCCAGGGACAATTTCCCCGACAAATTCATGTAGTTTCTCATCGAGCGGGCAGTCCAATGCTTTCACCTCCAATGCCGAATATTCCCATCATGTTCAAGAGTCCTCCTCCTCAGCCTCTACCGCCCGCGCCACCACCGCCTCCTCCGCATCACAGCCCATGTGCACCGCTGTGGTCACCCCCACCTCCTTACTATTGACCTACAACTACTAAAAGAGTGAAGGACGGGAAGAAGGTATTGGTAGTCTACTAGTCTACTGTGTTTGATATATCTTAGCATGACTCTTCATTACTCGTTACATTAAGCATGTGCTCTATTCTAGTAGTATTGTAGTATCTTCTTCGTTTGTTCCACATAAAATAATGTATATGCCGGAGGCATGGGTAGTTTCTACATTGTAATAACGCTCCATAAAACCAAAACTAAACTGATTACCAACATATCTTCTTGTTGGGTCAAAACATACCCTGCTTGCCCTGAGCGAGGTTGGACAAATTAATAGAGAACGAAATAATATTGTGGAAATAAACGAAAATTAAGACACAAGCAATTTAACGTGGTTCGGCAACAGCCTACATCTACGGGCAACCCGGTGAGAAAATATTTCACTAGTAAAAGATACCAGAGGACTACAAGAGAGTTTAACAATTTCCCCTACTAATTTGTGTGACTCACAAACTACCCCTTTCTCCCTTAACAAAGACTCCAACTATTTTAGGACTAATATAGTTTAACCCGAATCTTACAAAAGGATGAGAAAGACCCAGAGAAAACTTAACCCAAAACTTCTCTAACTCCTCTAATACACTCGTGTGTTTATCTGTGGGATGGTTGTGCACTGAGCTGAACAATGCTCTTCGGTATTTATAAGAACTTCCTACACTAACTTGCAATGTGTAAAAAGATTAAATAGTAGAGCTACTAATGTAGCTCATCTATTCCACCGTACCTAGGAGCCACCCTCATAAATACACTAGCATACTTTTGACAAAAACTACCACATTCACTTGGACTTTGCTTGTTTCGTCCACGGCTTCAAATCCACAATTCACACATGCATTATTTTATTATCCTTATGTTTTCACTGGTTGTGTTACTTCTCCAAATAGGAGGGACCCCCAACACTTCTAAGCATGTTATTGCGCTGCTAGTCTGCTAGGATAAGACTATCGAATTGATAGTCCAGACCTTGTTCAATTCAGCTTAAATTTTATCGGAAATATACTATTTTGGTTACCCGACATATAGCATAATACCAAGTTGGTACCCGGTTTTTTTAATATTCTAAAATAGTTACCTGACTAATTAAAGTTGGTACCCGGTTTTTTCAATATTCCAAAAAAATTATTTTTTCTTTTTTGATTTTTTTTTTAAAAACGTTTTTTTTTTTCCTTTGACTAATTTATGGGGCGACTAATCGCATCCAGAGGGCGATTAATCGCATATCTAAGATATCACTTTTTTATTGCATTCGGAGGGGCGATTAATTGCATTCAGATGGCGATTAATCGCATTTAGAGGGCGATTACTCGCATTCAGAGGGCTGATTAATCGTATTCAAAGGGCGATTAATCGCATATGTAAGATAACACTTTTTTATTGCATTCGGAGGGGCGATTAATCGCATTTAGAGGGCGATTAATCGCATTTTAAAGGGGCGATTAATCGCATTCAGAGGGCGATTAATCGCACTCAAAGGGCGATTAATCGCATATGTAAGATAACACTTTTTTATTGCATTCGGAGGGGCGATTAATCGCATTGTGAGGGCGATTAATCGCATATGATAGAGGAACTTTTTTATCATTTTTTTGATTGCATTTGAGGGGCGGATTAATCGTATTCAAGGGCGATTAATTGGATTCAGAAGGGGATTAATCTATATTGGCCGGAATTTTTTTTAAAAAATCGAAAAAATCGATTTTTTCAAAAAAAAAAATCGAATTTTTTTTATTTGTGTTTTTCGCATTCGCTGGGGCGATTAATGAAGGAATGAGGGGGGATTATTAGGCCGGGTGCACCTAGTTAGGTGCACCCTGTTATATATATAGCAACAGGGTGCACCTAACTAGGTACACCCGGGTGTACGGTTCATGCACTCGGAGATTATGTTTTTACAATATTGTTTTTTTTTTAAATTTGGGTGTATAGTACTATGTACAACCGGGTGTACAATAGACACACTCAACATCATACATGAATAAATACTTATTACTATAATCACAGTTACATAATCTATTAATTGTTGGACAACATTAGACCAATTAGTCAACCAGTTTGGTCAATGTGCATCAATGACATGGTTAGTCAATTATTGCAGAGATAGTGAATCAATAATGATTCATATATGTCTCTCACCTAATGATCATCAAAATGATTGCCTATATATTTTTGTTAACATATACGTACAACAACGCAAGACCATACCATATTTTGTAACAAGTATGAAGGTCTTCTCATGTTTGCTTGCAATCTTGCTGGTTAATGGATTACTATTATTGGTAGCAGCCTCGGAAGCTACTGGCTTCCAGGGACAATTTCCACGAAAAATTCATGTAGTTTCACATCGAGCAGGCAATCCAAGGCCTCCACCTCCTAAGCCGAATAATCCCATCATGTTCAAGAGTCCTCCTCCTCGGCCTCCACTGCCTCTTCCACTACCGCCTCCTCCATATCGCAGCCCATGTGCAACGCCGTGGTCACCTCCACCTCCTTACTATTGACCTACAAGACACAATTGCTCAAGGGGTGAAGGACGACGGGAAGGTATTGGTAGTCAAGTGTGTTTGATATATCTTAGCATGACTCCATTGTCGTTACAGTAAGCATGTCTTCTGTTCTAGTGGTATCTTCTTCGTTTGTTCCACATAAAATAATGTGTATGCCGGTGGCATGCATGGGTAGTTTCTACATTGTAATAGTGCTCCATGAAGCCAAAACTAAACTGATTACCGGCTATGTCCATCAAATCATCTAATCATGTGATTGCGCTGCTAGTCTGCTAGGATAGGACTATCGAATTGATAGTCCAGACCTTGTTCAATTCAGCTTAAATGGGGCTTGAGGCCCCCTAATTTACTAACTTGCATGCATATATGACTGAAAAAAGAACCAGAATCGGGGCTCAAATAAGAATCTACGATTACCTGATAAAGTTCAAAACATTGCATCAATCAGGAATCAAGGTCAACAGTTTTTTTTTTTTTTGAGAATCAAGGCCAACAGTTTGCAGCACCTATTTTTCTTTTCCTCGCCGTGGCTTGTTGGTTAAGATCAGCAGCCTTTAAGGTTGGTCAATTTACGAGTATATGACTTCCACTCACTCGCTCAGGTAGATCAGAAGACTGTAATCCGTTGGAACGATCTGTCCAATGTATATAGCATGTATAATTGTCAGAAACCCAACTACGCAATCACACAAGTTGGAAAAAAATTAAGTCCAATTACAATTATGAAACGACCAAAGTTCTGCATTGTCATGGCATGGTAGCAATTGTTTATGCCGTGCAAACACTTCAGCAACAACTATCTCCTTTCCTTTTACTAGTATGTTTACACATTGACAACGCCAAATGCCAAATGCCAAACGCCAACTGCCTTCGGTTTGACTTCAACGCCAAATGCCTTCGCCAAATGCCTTTCGGTTTGACTTCAATATATTAGTATTCTGCTACTATCATACAACGTATAGAACTGCCTAGTTGCTAAGCTTGATTAAGTCAATTCCCTTTTATCGTCAGTGTCTATGAACCATTTGCTTCAATAAACAGAGCTTTCCGTTTAGTTTTGCACATTTAAAAAGAAGAAATTTCTTTCATCTTGACTATGATAGTAATGCTCTATACTTAAGTGTTAAGTCTAACTAGTTGCTAATGTTGAATCGGTCTACCGTAACATATCAGTGTTGTATCAACCTTTTTATTTAAATTAAACCAGCTCTCAATTAGTGCATGTATGCAGTTGATCAAGCATTCAAGCATAACCTATATTTTGCTGTAAAAATGAAGAGAACTAATTCACAACTGTCTATGATCAGGCTTCTAGTTATCCCTCTGATAATTGTGTTGGTCGTCTTCGCGTCATTGCTTTTTATATGGCAGGTAACACCAAGGCCACAGGTTTCTGTTACAGGAGAAGTTTCCTTGGCTAAACATAAGACAGCTTCACATCAGGTGATACGAAGATCAAGCACTAAAGTTCCACCATCGCCCACAGGGAATGGCGGACTTCATTTCATGCTGCCACTGCCTCCAAATCTTACACCTCCTTCATCATCACCAATGTTGTCAACATTGCCCTTGCTAGCACCATCGCCTTCATCGTCACAATTGCTGGCGCCATCTCCATCCCCAATTCCCCATCGCCATTGCCTGGATTAGTACGACCCCCTCGATAGGAGCTAGATAGAAGAGATATGTCAGAGATCGAAGATATATAAGCTTGCTATAGGAAATTGATGTCTTGAACTGTTATAGTCTGATTCTCTTCTTTCTGTCCCGCAAATTTCATAAACAAGTGCTAATGAGTGTTGGTACATGTAAGGAAATTGAAGTCAGTGAAAATAGGAAAGCTGAGCTGGAAATAGGTACATAGTCAGTAAAGTGTAGCCGTTAGAAGTTGTTAGACAGATTCGTTTGTAATAGCATAGGTGCTAGATGTATAGCCGTATAGGCCTACATAGATGATCATTGATCATTGCAATGGACAACAATTTTCGTAATTAAGTTTCCCTCTTCTCTTCTTTTCTCCACTTTTGCCTCCTGCATACAGTTAAAATGCCTATCGGTAATCAGTTGCATCTTTACGATCGACCTGATTGTTGTACTACATACATATAATCAAGGCTTAAGAGTAACCACCACCTTATTGGGTGATAGATATATCCAAAATACAGATCACAAGAGACACAAGGGACATAGCCGCATATTGTGAAGTTCAAGAGAGATTCTGTAAAAACTTTATAGATGAATGGAATGAATCAGTAAAACAGGTTTAGCGATGACCCTGTAGCACATAACAAGTGCTCCATAGACCATATAGTTTGTGCACTTGTGTGCTTGATGTGGCGGTATGAGTATGATTACACTTACAGTGAGTCTATATTTGGACAATAGTGGACCGTGTAGTTAAATGTTCCATTTAATGTCAACAAGATGATGATCATTCAATCATCGGACAGACAGTCAATTGGTATAGGTTCGTCTCTGTCACTCACCAATGCGTCGTCACAATGATTTTGCTAAGTAAATAACATACCAAAACTCAAATTGCCCTAAAAAAAAACTCAAGGCTATGATCATATTGTTATTAGTAGCAATTGCAATCTCGCTGGTAGATGGATAAATAGTGGTAGAGCCTCGGAAGCTACTGGCTTCGCCCAGGGACAACTTCCGCAAAAAGTTACATGTAATTTCACATAGAGCAGGCAATCCACGGCTTACCTCCTAAGCCAATTGCCCATCATATTCAACTACGTACTCAAGAGTCCTCCTTGACCTCCATCACTGCCTCCAGCTCATATGTGCATCACCATGGGCACCCCCACCTGGGCCACCTCCTTACTGTTGACCCACAATCATTCTTAAAAGCGGGAAGGTACTAGTACGTAGTACTCTAAAGCGTTTAAATAATAATTAGTATGGTTAGTTTCAAGAAGCATGTCTGTTGTTGTAGTACTATCTTCTTTGTGTTAGAAATAATTTAGAATTTTTTTTTAGTATCTAGTATGGCTACACTACATCAATTGATCACTTGCGCCACGCTTAATTCAGTGGCACAAGTTCAAATTTCCCGTGGCTATGTCAGTTAGCCACGGGAATTTCACACAGTCTCACCCGTGGCACAAGTGATTGTGGCTAGGGTCTGGCCATGGGAAAAATGATCCCGTGGCCTAAGATGAGATTTATGCCACTGTATTTCCCGTGGCAAAAAGGGAAAGTCCAGCCACGGCTATTCTAATGGCTAAATCATTTATACCCGTGGCCAGAAATCTCTTGCCACGGATAGTATTGTGACAAGATGATTAATGCAAAATGGCTAGAAACTACCTTGTCACCCACATTCCCGTGGCTAATATGATTGGCAGACACTAACACATTCGTGGCTAACTTATAATCCCATGGTAAGGGATATGATTGGGCTCTAGAACACCTATAATGATAATGACATGGCATGTAAATCGTTCGTCGCATTGGAACCAATTAGATACAATGTCATCGGTGTTGCTAATACGTTTTGACTAGTTTTTACAGAAAGATATTTTCAATACATAGTACATGATTTTTTTATTTTTTTTTGAAATGGGTACATCAAAAATTAGGGACCCTCCTCTCGAGAGTTAACCCTAATCTATCAAAAAGAAGTAATGAAGAAAAGTCACAGTCATGAGATGGTGAAACAACTATACTATCAATAACTGTGTGGCCCAGCTTAGCAACCCAATCAGCTGCTTGATTTGCTTCTCTGAAGACATGTGTGACTTTGAACTGATGAGCAGACTGCAGAAGATAGTTGATGTCTTGTAGAAGAGATGAAATACTCCATGGAACTCTAAAATTGCTGTTAAAAGCTTGAATCACGACAAGATTATCACCCTCAATAACTAATTTTTTAAACCCCATACGTAACGCCTCTCTGACTCCATCGCGAAGTGCTGTAGTTTCTGCGACTAGAATGGAACAGTTTCCTAAATTCCTCGCCTTAGCCAGGAGAACTTGACCTTGATCATCACGAATGATAAAACCTGCACTAGAAGAAGAAAAGTTATTAAACCTCGAACCATCAAAATTAATCTTGACAAAGCCTGCCTGAGGATGTGACCATCCAACATTAGTTTTAACCTTAATCCCCTGTGGGATACGACTAGATTGACATGCCCCTGGCAAAAAATCAAAATTGCTACGTAGTTCCCATTCTAAACTCATAGATCTTGCTCTATGAAAAACTCTCTGCGGTGTAAATTGTCGATGCTTGAAAATAACATCATTACGTTCTTTCCATATGCTCCACGTAAGATAAATTACTTTCTTAAGAAGAAGAAAATCTCGACTTCCTTTAATAGATTCAAAAAGATGTTTAATTGACGTTGTATTCGGCAAAGCTGATAACCAGGAAGTATTAAAGCCCAAATTCCATACCTCAAGAACAATAGGGCAAGAAATCAAAAGGTGGTCAATATCTTCTCTGTGATTGCCGCACAAAGAGCATAAATCATTAGAAATTATATTACGATAAAATAGTTCAGCGGAAGTCGATAGTGAATCTAAAAATAATTGCCACAACAATGTTTGTAACTTCGGTTGGATATCTAATTTCCAAATCCATTGATATTGCCAAGAATTGTTCTGAACTGTCTGTTGAAAACAGGCCAACCATGTTGCAGTTTTAACCGAGAATTCACCATCCGGGGTAAGTCCCCAGATAATATCATCAGGACATGGAATACTAGGAATAGGTATACCTTTTATAATTTCAGCAATATGAGTAGGTACCAAAGAATATATCAATGATAAATTCCAATTCCTATCAGGCAAAATACAGTCAGAGACTTTAAGAGACATATTAACTGTATTAGTACTCAAGCCTAAATGCTCTACAAGAGATGTCGGAAGTACTCAATTATCTGCCCAAAAATTAATTGATGATCCCGTACCAATCTTCCAACGAATACCTTTTCTAATGAAATCTCTCTCTTTGAGAATTGACCGCAGGATCCACGAATCTGTGTGTTTACATTTATAATCAAACAAAGATGTATTTCGCAAATATTTGGATCTAATAATTTTTACCCATGGATTGTTTCTATCAAAAAGAATTTTCCATAAAAGTTTAGCAGTAAAGGCTTTATTAACATCTGCCATCCTTCTTAGGCCTAGCCCTCCTTGACTTTTCGGTTTACATACATTGTCCCATGCGACCATAGGGATGCCATTACTTTGTGCATTGTTTTTCCAGAAAAACTTTCTATTCAACCCATCCAATTCTTTAAGGATCTTTTTAGGCATTGGTGTACTTTGCATTAAGTAGGCCGGAATACTTTCACAATGACTTTGAATAAGAACTGCTCTACCAGCTTTAGAGATTTGCGGGACTTTCCAATGTTGTAACTTTTGTTGAAGCTTATGGCTAAGCTGATGAAAATCTAACTTAGCTCCTTTGTTCGAATTAAAAAAACCCCCCAAATAACGTCCTAAGAAAGCTTTCTGTGGAATATTCCAATTACCAGAGATTAAACCTTTAAGCCTATTATTTGTATTTTTCGAAAAAAGAATCGACGATTTGTGAAAGTTGACAATTTGACCAGATTGCTTACAAAAGAAATCTAACATACGTTGTAATCTACTACATGTTCCTTGTTTAGCTCTACAGAAAAGTAGACTATCATCAGCAAACATTAAACATGGAATTGGGGGTAAATTGTGTCCCAATTTAATCCCAATACCACTACTCTGCTCTTGTGAAGCCTGAAGCAATCTGGAGATAAAGACTTCTATACATAAAATAAACAGATAAGGGGACAAAGGATCACCCTGTCGCAAACCTCTAGAAGGTCTTATAAGACCCTCTGGCTGTCCATTAATAATTAACGAGTAAGAAACTGAAGTAATACATCTTTCAATCCATTGAATCCATTTAGGTGGAAACCCATACCCCTGAAGGACTTTCAATAGAAAATCCCATTCAATTCTATCATAAGCCTTTTCCATGTCTAATTTGATAGCACACCAACCTGTTTTATCTTTTGAAGTTCGAAACTTATGAAGAACTTCTTGGACAATTAAGATGTTATCATGTATGGCCCTATTGGGAAGAAAAGCTCCTTGTAAAGGGCTAATAAGTTGTTCTAAAATCGGTCGCATTCTATTTACAAGAATTTTTGAAATAATCTTATAAAAAATATTACATAGACTAATTGGCCGATAATGGCTAGTCTGCTCTGGGTTTTCTATCTTTGGAATAAGCCTATAGAAACTCAAAATAATCTGAAAAACTACAAAAATAGTTGTCTCTAATTGTAAAACAACTAAAAACATCATCTAATTGTACACAGCACTATCGGACTCTTAGAACTCCCATAATAAAAAATATCCACGATTTATCAGCAACGATGACGAACTTCTTCCTTCACCCTCATCTGCGAAGCATAATCAGACAATATATTAGTGATATCCTTTAATTATGTGCGGAATTTCAATATAAAAAAAAAACAGAAGAAAAGATGATCATCTCTTGCCCAAATTTCAACGACAATGACTAGCTACTACCTCTGCATATAACAAGCCTTACATTTAAAAAAAAAATATTTTGTAGAAAGAATAGGTCATATGCTTGAACAAGTATGACCATTTTATATTTATAGTGGAAATTCTTAGTACTCCCATGCTCTCTTTCTCATCAAAACAACAAATAAGCACATTTCAAATATCATGATCATTGGTCGTCATCCGTCATTGAGAGAAAAGGCATATCAGCACAGAAAAATCTCAGTTTAGTATGCTATGCGAAAAATTATACCACCTCATTGAAAATAATCATATCACACGTATCAAGGCGTGTTCCAAAGTATACATAATAAGCACACAATACAATTGATTTATAAATGTACTTCTGCACTAAACATTAAAGAAAAGTCCACAGTCGTGCAGTCTCACAAAGTTTACCAGATCATACGAGAACAAAAAATCTTGAATATACACCAACGACATTAACTAGAATTTTTCAGTGTCTTCACTAATTCAATTCAAGTTAGCAAACATACTCCTGGGTTTCGAATATGAAAAAGAACTAGAAGGATAGTTTTCGAAAACCTGTAGTTTTTCACCGCCTTCACTAATCTGTGTACTTAGCTTTCAAGTTCAAGTTTCAACTCCTCCCTTATCACTGAAAACGTTTAACTTTCTTCCCCATAACTGACCATGGCACCCAGCGCTCGGTCCTTGGCGTGCCATGGCATGGCGCTGGGCATGCCATGGTACCCAGCGCTCGGTCCTTGGCGTCAACCCTATTAACTTATATCATAATACTCTTATATTTTGAAATGATATCATGCAATACATTAACAATAAAATAAGTAGTAGAATTATTGCACTAAACTCAGATAATTCTTTTTAAATTTTCTAAAAAGGATACACCTGCATAATTAATAAGTTAAAATGAATAGTGGGGTTAGTGCCCCCTATTTTATATTATGTTGAATGAAATTTCATGACCTTTTGAAATAAAATTATAGACATTATTTTCTACATTAAGCATAGGGTTAGTTGAGGTTTCATCATTCACTGTGTCGCCATTACATCCAATAACTCTCATTTAAAATATATTTAAAAAATTCCCTATAGAGAGATTGATATTAAGATAAATTTATAAATAAAAACAAAACTTATCTAAACCGGGTTTAACTGAACACTGAACTTAATTCATTTAAACTGAACTGGACTAAGTTCTTTAAAACTAATTTCTTTAAAACTGAACTGAACTAAACACTTAAAATTGTGTGCAAAGTATCGTTCTAGGCTCAAACAATTGGAAATTGAATTCCATATTATCTCATGTTACAGTCATAATAATCTTCGCATGAAAATTAGTGTCAACTACATACACCTCTGAATCTAAAATATGCCGAAATCCAGAAAAGAATGGCAACAAATGCCTGCTACTAACTTCTTGTCAATTGAAGTGTAGAAGACTGTACACTTGAACTCAACTGTAGGAATTCTATATTTTTTAAAACTTGAATTGTAATCACCCAGATAATATATAATCAAACAACATGAAACGGTAGATGTTAATACAAACCTGATTTCAAGGGAGCTTTGAAGCTTTCCCATAAGCTAGAAGAAAAGAGGTGGACAATGATATGCTGAGTGAGTCACTCACCCCAGAAGAAGCAAAAGTTGCTACCTCAAGAGCAGTCAAGACTCAAGAGTTTATGCTGGTATTTAATTCCCTTCCACTGCCCACCTCTAGAGACGCTGGTTGCTGGAAATAATCATCAATCTACAGCAAGACTGCCTTATGCAACCCCATCAAGACTTTCATAATATCTCAACATAAATTTTGGGAGTAACTCTGAAAATATAAGTCCAATCCACCACTTAGTTAATCCAGTGAGTTCAATTAGATCACATACTTTGACGTCTGCCATGAAAAACACTTTATCAGTTTAGTGTTGGGTTTCATTGATGCAAAAGCTACCAGTCAATCAACTGTTTTCCGTTGTATACATTAAGGTTCTACTAACTAAAATTCGAATAATCTAAAAGCATATAGTATTAAATTTAGGAAAAAAAATTAGTATAAAGAAAAATAAATGTAGACTTAGAGTTTAGAAAGATGTAACAATTTTTTTATACATACAATTAGTTTTTCTAAAGAAAGATTCTTTTTTTTTATTTAGGAAAAGTAAATAAATGTAGAATTATTTTTTCCAAAGATGTAACTTTTTTTTAACGTATATTTAGTTTTTCCAAAGAAAGATTCTTTTTTTTTTAAATTAGGAAATTAAATAAATGTAGATTTTTTTTTTCAAAGATGTAACTTTTTTTTTAACTGTTTTCCAAAGAAAGATTTTTTTTAATTAGGAAAACTAATAAATGTAGAATATTTTTTTCCAAAGATGTAACTTTTTTTTTACTACAATAGTTTTTCCAAAGAAAGATTCTTTTGTTTTTTAATTTAGGAACAATTAAAAAAACACTAATATATGGTAATTTTCATAGTTTAACTGGAGTTTCCAGCCAACTCGAAGCTTCCACCTAAGCATTGGCCGAATTATAAAAGGCAAAGTTCATCCAGTTTTCTTTCTCCATAACCTCTCTTATTATATAATATAGATATATAAAAAAAATTGATTTATTGATGTAACAATTGTTGGCCCGTATGGCACTAATATGAATGATGCAATTAAGATAAATTAAATAAATATGCGGAAGCTAAGAGTGGGACAAAACACAACGATTTATACTGGTTCGGACAAGCCTACGT
>ONZK01005726.1:0-16440 GCA_900322385.1 Pharnaceum exiguum
CCAGGGTGCGGGTGAGTGAGGACAAAGCCCGCTTGAAGGACATGTGGTGGTCTGTGGGGCCAGTCCCAAGACTAAGACTATATGGTGACCTCCGCCGCAAAGGGCGGGGTGTTACATAGCCGAGTGAGCATGAGCCTCTTGAACCAACAAATGATACTCATCCTCCACCTCATAAATAAAATCCTATCAAGGCGAGATGCAATGTTGCATTGTCATCCCACCACCATGTAAATTGAGCATTACGAGATATATATGTGAATTGAGCATTCCACATTTTCACTCTCTAATAGAATCATCAATATCTTGCGCATGCTTTTTTCACTGCTCCACAGAATCCCTTTTGCTTCGTGATTACAAGTCATAAGGTCCTGAGTCGAATCTGGAAGCTCCAAATCCCTTCACGGATAAGGATGTTTCTCTGGAGAGTGCCGAACAACGCCCTGAATACTAAGGAAAATATATCCCGTCGTCTTACAAATATCACAACCAAGTGCGAGATGTGTTCTAGTACTGATGATCGACTTTTCACGCTTTTGTTGAATGTCCTTTTGCAAAGGAGATATGGGCTACTGGAAATTGGCCGAATGAACTCCTAAACAGCAATGGTCTGTCCACTTATGACGTGTTTAAGAGTTCTCAAGGCTTATTAAGTTAGTAGTGGACTCCTTTTTACCACGTCATGGTCCATTTGGAACTTGCGGTGTAGTATACTCTACGGTGACGGGTCGAAGGTGGCTAAAACAACGAGCTCCTCCACATCTTTTGTTCTGTCATACAGCAAGGCACACGAGAAGACCACGACGTTGTGGCGTCCTCTGTTATCAAGTAACTGGAAACTAAATACTGACGCGGGTCACCTTGGTGATTTGGGGTTTGGATGGGGCCGTGTGATTATGGATTCTAAGGGTAATGTTGTTGCTTTGGCCGTCCATCAAGCACATGGTGATTGTGACATTGAGTTCTAAGAAGCCCATGCTTTCCTTTTCGGTCTCAGTTTTGCTTCTGAGGCGGAACATAGACGTTTAGAAGCAGAAATTGATAATTCCGTGTTGATTGCCCGACTCCGAAAGAAGTAGATCATGTCTACATTAGGTTTTGTACTAGAAGAAATTCATTCATGGATATTCTTTTTTTGAGTTTATTTCCTTTCGTATGTCCCATAGAGGCAAATAAGTTAGCTAATCTATACTATATTTTAAAGCAAATTTGGCTTTTGCCAAATGTCCTTCTACAAACCCATCCTAATGAGTTGTCAAGTAATCTATAGGTGATATTAAAAGCAAAATAAAACACTAAAGAGTTAGTTTTTACAAAGAAAATAAAATGAAAAAAAGAAAGTACTAAAGAGTTAGTTGAAAAGGAAAAGGAAAACGAAAACTCTTCAATTCCCGTCAGTATCTACGATCGACTTTAGGTATTGTAAAATAAGTTAATGCTAGGCATGAATGCATGATCTAGGGAAACTGTTGAATTCCCTTGAGTACCTATTGTCAGTATTCAATCCTTTTATTAGTGCCCTTCTCCCCTGAGTTTCCACTTTCCAACACCGATGAAAAAGTAAATGCCGTGCAATATCAGAAAACTAAACGGCAAAATTTGTCCATTTCCTTCAGTTATCCCCTTTGATCTCTTTCCCTCTATATGTAATTTCTTTCCCTACTAAAGATTATAACTGCATGAAGGTACTAATCTCATTTATATCGAACTCGGGTGCGACAGGGCACAGTAGTAGTGTGGTAGCGAGGCTTGATATTGTGACGGTTCCTTTCGTGTGGCCGTAAGGTGGGAGAGAGGTCTTCCTCACCGATTCCTTCGGAGCGTAAGTCACTCGATAGGTAGAGCTAAATTGGTCTTTGTTGTTGTTGATGATGGTGATAATGATAAAGTGTTAGTGTTTTATGTTTAATATGGGATTGTTGTTGGTGTAGGTGGCGCGAGCAAATACTAATGTCTCCTATGGAAGGTTTCCCTACTGCATTTCAAGTATTGTGTTATTTGTCCCCGGGCACTCACGAGGTTTTTATTTTGAAGCTCTTTTAGACAGAATATGTTTGAATTGTTATTTGTGTTAGATTTATTCTCTGATTATGAATAATTGATTTAATTTTCGTATGAATAAGGTTGTTGTTAGGTTGATTAACCCACTATATGGACACCAAATAGAACGACCGAGACCAAGGATATGGTTAATTGCTTGCACACCTTGAAGTCAACTTATTAGAATGATTTGAGGTACTTTTTTACGGGGCCTAAGACTTTTGTAATCTTTATAAGTGCTTAAGGTAATATAGAACAAACGTGACATAGTAAAACAAACAATTGCAAAAAGACTATTTCTATGTTGTATCTATTTGTACACAAAGTAACGGAAAGCCTTGGAATGATAATAATGAAACCATGATTACCAAGCAAGCAGAGCTATTGATGAAGTTGTATGACAATTGACAACTGAAGTGTACATCAATAGAAAATTAGTAGGCTCGAAAATATGAATGTGACAAAAGGCATTCTTGAGAATTTATTCATTGCTCTTTTAAAGAGATTCTTTGTTATTTTCAAGTTGCTTTTGTAATTTTCTATTAGGCCATTACTTATGATGTGATTTTATGACCGTACCGATGCCTTAAATTTAATAGTTTGTTTGATGGATATGAGTTGAAACTATGTTCTCTAATAGAAATTATTTATGTTCTATTGTATAGTACTGTAATGTTCTGACCCTAAATTTTAGTCATTGTTATATAATTATGTCCGGCTAGCCATTTTATTCTGTTATAACTTATACTCGGAGTATTTGTTTTATTATTTTTTGTTAAGTGTTTGTTTCCATCCTTTGACTCAGAGGTGAACTGATTGGGATCCCACAAAATAAAAACAAAGGTAAACTGATTGGGGGATGTCAATGTTTAGCCTGTATTTGTGCAAAGCCACGAATTTTGAATTGGACCCTAATATTTGCATTTTGCAGACTTTGCCGTTTACCATCAGCTCCAAATATTGATTACAGCCTTCTAAGTTTTTTTTTCATGGATCAGAATCTTATGTTTGTTGGCAAGTAAATTTTAACTCTCTTTTTTTTGTATATATAAAAAGGTCAATTTCACGTAATTATCTGGACCTTAGAACATTGTAATTTCATTTTTGTAAAAGGTTTGCTTTAGAACATTGAGTTTATTTTGATGTAATCCAAATGTCTTTTCAGTTGACTTTCGTTTTTAATTTGCACTTTAGCGTTCAGTTTCAGGATTCTTCATTTTGGTTGCTCTTTTTTTTTCCAACTCTTTTTGCTGATACTTAGTTTTTAGATGATTCCTCTTTTGGGTTTATTTTTTTATTCACAATCTGATTCAAATTTAAATATATGTTTGAAAACTAATTGATCATGCCAACCTGTGTTATGACAAGATAATGTCCTTTGTGGTTTCTCGGTTGTGCGTCCCCTGTGAGTTCCATCAAATTTGCAGTTCCATGATTTTTGTCTGTAGGAATCAATTTAGTAACACAAATGATCTTTCGTGTTCACAGCTTCAAGGGTTGAATGTCCTGTAATATTGAACGTATAAGAAATGATGGAAGACCAAGTAGGCCGATCAAGAGGTGTAAGATGTTTCTATGTCGAAGTAAAAAGCTAGATGCAAAGTGTTATATGTATGTGACCATCGAGTGATGGAATCAAAATCAAACTGAATGACTGTATCAAATTTGCTCGCTTGACATGCTTTTGAAATTGTTAGTGTAAGTCGATATTCTCAGTTGATTATGAATTTGTAGTTGAGGATAAGCAATAATGTGTACGACTTATAACCAGACCCAAGTTGGAGTGTGCAGTGCTAGAGCTTATGAGTGTTTCTTGACTATTAACATTATTTTTCTCCAAGTATTTGTTTTCTTTTGTGAAGTTATCATAAGCGACGATATATATTAAAAATGAAAATTATATCAACCCCGTACATCGCATGGGTCTATAACTAGTAGTTTAGTTAAACTCCAAACTTATGATTTTAAGGATCGTATTTAGATGGAGAAAGATGCCATGCTAGATGAGATAATGAATCTGGCTTGTATTGATTTTTCGAGTCGATTAATTCAAATTAAGACCCTTCAGGATCATTGCCATAAAAAAAAAAATCAGCTCTAAAAAGAAATCATTGTTACGAAGACAATTCAAATTCAGAAGAGGGTCTGTTGAACATATTTCTGGTCATTGAATCAAAAAATGTCTAGAGAGAAGGCAGAGAGGAGAGAGAAACGAAAAAAAAAAGCGAAAAAAGGAAATCTCTTCTTTTTCATCCCTCCTTTTTCGACTCAACCCTAGCCCCCAAATTGATTTTGCTTGTCTTTGTTTCCAGAGCCCATTTGATTCACCTGTTCTCATTGCCCACCCAATGAACTCGTCTGTTGCTCATCATTCATTTCGACCTCCACAAGTTATCCCACTAGGCACTAATGACTTTTGGGTGTTTACCTTTTTATTAGTGCAAAAGAGGGATCTGAAAGTTAATCCCAATTGTTTATTCACATCTTTCAATTCTCGCAGGGGTAATCATTATACCCAAGTTAATTTCTTTGTGACAAGTGTTAATTTCCGACTGATTGAGTTCGGATGCTACCTGATCACGCGAATGACGATTAATAGAGCTGCAAGGGTTCTTAATTGTTCTGGGTTGCTTCGCGTTTGGTTGGTCCGCTCGTCTTCCACTGTCAGCCGCCTCTCTTCGACGATTGGTATTATGGAAGGTTTAATCAGCTATCATCTGTTCATTCTCATTCTTTTTCAACAGTTCACCCTTTTCATTCTCTTTCTCCCCTGCTACACGCTTGTTCATTGTTCGTTTGTTGCTTGTCTTTTACTTTTGTCTGCGTATAATATGGGATTCTCTTTGAAAATGATCATGACTTACTTGGTTTTCAGTTACTCTGTGTGGTCGCTGTTATTCACATGTAATTTTGATTTTTCAATTATTCACACTGATCTTGATAGTACTACTTTTAATATTGGCACTACTTTGCGTTTTACCCCCTTCGTGGTCTTTAAATATGAGTTTCATGATGTTATTTTTCCTCATCCTTTCATTCGCTTTCTCATCTCGCCATTCACTAAGCTCATGTCTTCGCTTCCTTCTTCTCATTTTGACCCACTTGAAACCTTCAATTATGTTTCTACAGCTAACCACAACTGTCCAATTTCCGATAACACTGAGGTTCAACACCAGCCAGGTGGTGACCATTCCGGCGATCATCACCCTCCTCTTAGTGTTAGACCCTTTCTTAGGGCTCCCCCCTCATTTAGGAGAGTCCTACAGGTTGGGAGCTCGAGCAACACTGCACCTTTACCTACACACTCAAATGCAGATGGTCCTCCTGGGTTCACTGACATTCCTGATCAACATATCCCTTCCTTAGATTTTCCAAATGATCCCTTTGCTAAAGATGAGATCATTGCGAATCATGAGCATCTTTGTTTCTATGGGAAAATATGGGGTGAATTTCTTCCCTATGGTGCTATCAAATCTAAGTTAGTCTATGAGTGGAGACAAATGAAGGGTCATTTTGAGTTGGTTGACATTGGGTATGACTGGTATAGGGTGAAGTTTACAACCAAAGAAGAAAGAGATGTTGCTTGGGAGGGCCAACCCTACTTTGTTCAAGGTCAGAACTTTCATCTTCGAATGTGGGAGCCTTTCTTTAATACTCTTAAGGCTAAAATTACTCATGTTTACCTGTGGGTCAAGATACCTAGGCTACCTTTAGAGTGTTGGGAATTTGATCAGCTTTGTAACATCATGAAGGATATTGGGATGGTTATCAAGCTCGATGAGATTACTGCTTTGAAGTTGAGGGGTATATTTGCTAGGGTTTGTCTCTTAGTGGATATCACTAAACCACTTAAGCAAGTGGTGTCTGTTCCTTGGTTGGGTAGGACTCATAATTTCCCTGTTTTGTTTGATAATATGCCTGCTAGGTGTGTGTTATGTGGCTCTTATGATCATGAAATGGAGAGTTGCCCTAGAGTTCCACAGGGCATCTTACCTAAGGCTGCCTTAGAACCTGTTGATCCCTCTATCTTTGAGTTGGGGGATGTGAGTGATAACTTGCCACAACACCAAGCTAGTCATGAGGAGGGATGGCTGACTGCTTCTCCAAGGCGTAGGCCTAGAGCTCCTTCTAAGGGGGGTGCTAGAGGTGGTCATAGAGGGGGTAGTCTTAGAGCTCGGGCAACCTCTGGAATGTCTTTGAGTGCTTCTGGACTAGGCCCACAAAAACCAGCTACTTCAGAAGTCCAACCTGAGGCTGTGCTTGCACCAAATGATGTTGAGGCCAATCTTAGTCCTATTAACATGCCTTTTCCCGAGCGTCTTCTCCCCGAGAATCTTTTATCTGATAATGACTCCCCTCCACTTATAGTTGAGTGGGGGACTAACTATGATTCGGGTGCTGAGGGTGACTCGGAGCAGTCTTCCCATGTTTCTTCTCACTCAGCTGATGTTGCTAACAAGGAGTTTAACTCTGACTTCATGGATCTTGAAAACTTTCCTGCTGATTCGACTGAATCTGGCAAGAAGAGACGTCGTGGTGGCAGTTCTGATAGACATGCAGATGAGGTCAACCAGGATGCACCTGGTTCCCCGCAAAACTAATATTTGTGATAATAGGTCATCATTTTCTTTATGCTTTATCATATGCTAGTTTAATTGTTCCTGTCTCCTTATTCAAATGCTCCCCTCCCTTGTTGCCAGTACTAATTTTTTGCACTCTCCGGAGTTACTGGCATAATTTTGTAAATGCTATTAGTCGGGGATGCTATTTTCCACTTAGTTTATCCTTTAATATTGTTAGAATTTATATTTTGAACTGTATCTTTTCCGTCCTGTCTATCTTTAATATCATAAGGTCCACTTCTAGTTTTAATTATGGGTTTGTTTTTATTTTATGTTGGGCCATGTTTATTTCCCTTGTTCTTGCTTTCTATATGTTAATCTTTCTTTGGTTCCAATTAGTTTTGCTGTGGAATGTGGTTTCACTTCTGTTCTTGTCTCTTTACTATGTTGACTCTGTTACTAAGGACGGTTTCAAAGACGGTATTGAGACAGTTTTATTAATGACAATTTTATCAATCTTGTTTTGCATACTGCCATTTCCTTGCTTACTTCTTATTCTACAGGGTTGCTCTCTTGAAACAACTATTTATCAATTGTTGATTGATGTGCCTTTTAGGCACAGCCTGGTCTGTTTTCATTTTAGATTGCTTGTTGAATCTTGTATCCAGCTCTCTTCACTTAGAGAGTCATTTGACGCTTTTGTGCTTAGGTTTCCATCCTCTCATTCGTTTAATGATAATTACTAGTTGGAATGTCCAAGGTATTAAGAAAGATGGTGCGCTTGATGAGACCCTTTTTCTGAAAAATAAAAGTCGTCCGGATATTTTAATCCTGATTGAAACTTTAGTGAATGAACAGAATACGAAGAGGCTTATTCGAAAGTTAGGTTATCATTTTTGTGAAACGATCCCGACTATTAATCATGTAGGGGGAATCTGGGTGTTATGGGATCAAGTTAATATCCAGGCTACTGTTTTGGCTAAAGACGATCGTTTCATAGCCCTTCAAGTCGATGATTTACAAACTCAAAATACAGTAGTAGTTATAGGAATTTATGGACCTGCGCAGGAACGCGAAAAAATAGTTTTTTGGGATAATTTTACGCATTTCGTTTCGCAAATTCAGGGGCCTTGGTGTATTATTGGGGATTTTAATGAACTTCTAGACTGTGGTGATAAGGAGGGCGGTACTCCAGTTACACCATGTCGTTTAAGAAGATTATCTGATTTTTGTTTACGTTTACGTGGAGAATCAGTCACATGTGTTTCTTCGCCGTTTACATGGAAACGCAAGATTAATGGTCATCTCATTAAAGAAAATCTAGATCGAGCTATCTGTAATGATGCTTGGATGACATTCTATCCAAATAGTTTTGTTACAAATGGACAATTTACCATTTCGGATCATTCACCTATTTGGCTTGATACAAAAACGGATGTGCGACTAAAAGGTCGACCATTCCGCTTCCAACCCAACTGGATGGGCCATTCCGATGCTGAGCATATTGTTGTTTCGGAATGGAACAAAAGGTTTATTGGATCTAAAATGTTTGGTTTGGTTAAGAAATTACGTAATATTAAATCCGCCTTCAAGAGATGGAGTAGAGTGAAATTTAATTTCCTTTCGCGTCAACATACAAAAAATTATGAGAAATTAGAATTCGGTGATCAACGGCTCTGCCAAGATGGTCACAATTTCAATCTCCAACAGTTACAAATACGACTCCTTAAGCAAAGAGAACGATTACTCTCATTCAATAGAAGGTATTGGGGCACCTTTTCTAAACAGCGCTGGCTCCTAAATGGAGATAGGAATTCAACGTACTTTCAACGGTTTCATAATAGTAGGAAAAAGCGCACTAGATTACGAAAACTTAGGGACCATACGGGCGCTTGGCTAGAGGATCAGGCCTTGATAAAGGATTATTTAACGATGCGGTTTACACAACGATTTCAATCGTCAGGACACTCAGTTAATCCCCTCCTCTTAGGGGATATCCCGAGAAATGTGACATCAGCAATGAATAATGAACTTATCCGTGATTTCACTACTGATGAAATCAAAGAGGTTGTTTTTCAAATGAATCCTTATAAGGCCCCGGGACCTGATGGCTTCGGTGGAGCCTTTTTCCAGAAATACTGGCATATTATTGGGGAACATGTGTGTGAGAGTGTTTTTGCCTTTTTCCATCATGGTCGACTTCTACGAGAGATTAATCATACTTTTATCTCACTAATTCCAAAGATTGATGTGCCGGAAACAGATAATCATTTTCGTCCTATCAGTCTTGGCAATACTATCATGAAAATTATAACTAAACTTATAGTTAATCGTTTAAGGCCTTTTTTGGGTGAGTTAGTCACCTCCAATCAGGGGGCTTTTATTTCGGGCCGATCTATCCATGATAATATTTTACTCACGCATGAAGTCATGCACCTTTTTAACTCGTCGAAAAATAAAACAGGTTGGATGGCCATCAAGTTAGATATGGAAAAAGCTTATGACCGTGTTGAATGGAATTACCTCTTTGCGGTGTTGGTGCAAATGGGGTTCCATCAAAGATGGATTGAGTGGGTTAAACAGTGTGTAACTACTGTATCGTACTCCCTTTTGGTTAATGATGAAGCCCAGAAGATCTTTACACCGTCTCGAGGACTACGCCAAGGGGATCCTCTATCCCCGTATCTATTTATCATCTGCATGAATGTTTTGGCAACTAGAATTTCACGGATTTCTCAGAACCCAAAACATGGGATTGGAGTTAAACTTTGTCCCCAAGCACCGCTTCTTCCAGCTCTTCTTTTTGCGGATGATAGCCTACTGTTCTGCAAAGCTACTCTCTCTTCGGCTAGGCTACTCAAAGAAACGTTAAATGATTTCTGTCTTCAATCGGGACAACTTATCAATTTTCACAAGTCGAGCATTGTTTTCTCGAAATGGGTACCACAAAATCGTAAAACAATTCTTGCAGGAGAATTTAATGTACCTTTTGGAAATCATTTAGGTAAATACCTAGGTTGCCCTCTGTTTGATAAACGACCGGATATTACAATTTATCAGGATCTTGTAAGTAAGGCCCATTCGCGCATGAATTCTTGGGCAGCCAATTCATTGTCCAAAGCGGGTAGGACGGTCCTGATTCAGTCGAATCTTGAATCTCTCCCAGCGCACACGATGCAATGTTTTGCGCTTCCTGATCGGACAGTCAAAGCGCTTGATAGTACGAATCGAAATTTTTTCTGGAAAAAGGGACAAGACGCGAAGGGTTCCTCTATGATAGCTTGGAATACTATTTGTCCGCCAAAGGCCTATGGAGGGCTTGGTCTTCGGTCAACCAGAGCTGTGAATACGGCGTTCTTGTGTAAACTTCTATGGAAATTAATTTTTCACAAGGATAGTGTTTGGGTACAATTTATGCAACCTAAGTACTTACGACGTAGTACGATTCTTAATTATCAACTTAAAACGACTGAATCCTGGGCCTGGAAGAGTCTTTTGCGTGTACGTAATGTTTTTCGTAAAGGTCTGCAGTGGAAAATTGGTGATGGCAAACAAATCCGTTTTTGGACGGATAATTGGATTGGTACAGAATCTCTTCTAGAAATCACAGGTCTACAATTATCTGAGGTTCAATGGCCATCTGCGTTGGTTGCTGATTTCATTACATCATCAAAAACATGGGATCGTGGGAAACTGATGCACATTTTGCCTAGTGGAATTGTTAATCGTATTCTACCAATCCCTATTCCGGTCACTCATTGCTTGGATGAGTTAGGTTGGGGCCTCTCTTCCACGGGGGAATTCTCTACAAAGTCTGCGACCTTACTTGCCCTAGGTATTAAACCTGGCAGCAGAAGTAAGTGGCGATTCAGATGGATATGGAACCTGAATATTAATCCCAAGATCAAGATTTTTCTTTGGCAATTCTTTCACAGATCCCTGCCATCTAAGGATTGTCTCTTTTCCCGCAACATTATTCCACAGAATGAATTGTGTGGTACTTGTGGAGCCTCTTCGGAGACTTTTTCACATATTTTCTCCTTTTGTATAGAAACGGTTAAAGTGTGGCAACTTGCCTTGGACCGTGGGTGGCTTATGTTGTCTATTCCTTCCCAGGATATCTTTAATTGGATCAGCCAATTGAAGGATGAATTATCTATTCACTCTCCGGAATTCATTAAATCGATGTATCTTTTATGGAGTATCTGGTTGGGTCGGAATGATAAACTTTTTGAAAGAACACAATTTTCTCCGATGACAATCTTCATGCGGGCTCGGCATTGCTATTATGAATGGAAGCATCGTTCCATTTTGGATGAGAAATTTAAGCCAGCTTTATCTTCTAACACACAAAAACAAATTTCCTGCAGGTACATTACTTGGAAACCTCCTCCTCCGGGACTGGTTAAACTTAATTTTGATGGCTCGGTACGACATTCCAGTGCTAGCCTGGGTTATATTCTACGTTCGGAAAGTGGTTCACTCATCATGGCTGGTACGAACTTCATTGGTCACTCCACTATTTTGATAGCCGAGGCTTTTGCTTTACGAGAAGGTCTCCGCAAGGCTATTGATCTTGGATATTCTAGAATTTGGGTTGAAGGAGATAATATGACAGTTATCCAAGCAGTGAATGGAACAACAGCAACTCCATGGTTAATCAAGAGTCTTCTACAGGATATCAATGGTCTTCTTCGCCTCTTCAGTGTGGTCAAAGTTTCACATATTTGTCGAGAAGGAAATCGGGCGGCAGATTGGATGGCTGGACTAGGACAACAAAGACGAGAGGAAATTGTATGGGATACTTCGTGGTCTCGAGAATTAGATAGTATTCTCTTAGGTGATAGATTAGGAGAATCCCTCGAGAGGAGGGCCTCCTAATATCACTCCCTTCTTACCTTTTAAAAAAAAAAAAAAAATCTGGTCATTGAGTCCAAGAGTGAAGCAAAAAAGAAAAGGGCCCAAATAGTTAGGCGGAACTATCCAACGGACCGAAGCCCAAACATGTACCAGTAGTCCAGTACCATTACTCAAAGTCTGTACCACTCGCTAGTCCAATCTCCAAACTGATCACTCTCACACTCTCTGTTTAACTTCCATTTCCCACAAAAGCTAAAGCTAAACTCAATGGCTTTTCCTTCTCCACTCTCTGCTCCTAATCTCCGCCCTCATCCTTTCCCACACACCAACATCTTTTTCACTCCTCACCCAAAACACAAAACCAAGATAATTCATTTTGACCGTTGTTTCGCCAATTCACTCCCTTCTAAAACGGCTGTTTCGTTAAATTCTGCTCCAGCTACTACTTCCGTTACTACTACTACTGCTGATAATAATACTACTATTGCTACTAGTGATGTTAATGTTCAGCCCAGTCCCACTAGCCTCCGTGGTATCTGCCAAGGTCACGTGCCTGACCTCGTCCTCCGCAGGTGCTCTTACTTACTCTATTTCTTATCCACAAGCTCAAATTATTTCATTTCAAGTTATTAGGGAAAACCAAATTTAAAGGTTGTATGGATATTTCTTGGTCCGGAGAATTGGAGGTTCTCCTAACTATACATCATTTCTTACCATCTAAAAAATCAGTGGGTGTGGCTATGCTCACTTGGTAGTGTACTGTGTACTTATATTGGAGTTTGGAGTCAACAAGTCTTTGGTACGCCGGGTAAAATTGTGACTAATAATATGGTACCGTCTAATGGCATTTATAAGATGACTAATAGTATTGCGTTGTAATGCTTTGACAAAAAGCACCCGGTGTACCCAAGAATTGGAGTTCCAACATTATCTTCCTCGCTACTAATTGCACAAGTTTTAAGAAAAGGCTCAAAAAGACCAATTCACCCTCAAGTTTTTATAAATGTCAGTCATGCATATGGGTGGAAAAGCATTGGGTGGGAAGGGTAAAAAGTTGTATAAGATAGTGTGAATACATTGATATTTTTACTAAAATGGGAATGCAACAACAACAACTCAGTCTAATCCCATCTCAGATGGGGTACTGAGGGAGTCTGATGTACGCAGCCTTACCCCGAAAAATCGGGAGACTGTTTCAGAATGACCCACTTAGTACCTTGTGGAACGCCGAGTAAGGAAATATGGAAGATAATTGTAGAATGGAGATGGTAATTGTTTTGTTTGTGAGAGTTTATGCCATTAGTAATTTCATTTGTTACCCTAAAAAAGTAAAATACAAACTCAGTGTGATGATTGCTAGATAGTGAGAATGTCAACTTGGAAAGATATTTGTAGTGATATTATAGGATCATAAATGCACTAGTTATGCCTCGGTCCTAAAACGGCGTGACGATAGGCAATCAAATATCGCTGTTGTACCAGGAACTAAGGTCATTTCCGAGATGAGAATCCTAGTTCTTACCCTTTTTTTGTATATGTCCAATTTGATGAAACATTTCGTTTAGGAGCATTAAGGAAGAAAGAATGGTGATATCTAAGTACCCCAGTGAAATGAGTGCATAGTGATTCATATTTCATGAATGAAAGGAACTAGAATGGAGGCTATTGATTCCGTAGCTGCATATATTTTCTGTGATAACAGTGGGGACAGATCGTGTTGGGGTAGCTAGTTTCACTATTTATAGAATTGAATTATGAGTGTTGGAAGTGTTGTTTGGAGTAAATTTGGATTGGATGGGTAACTAATTGTTGAACTGTTTGTGTGATGAAGGATGGATGAACTTGGTTTTGTTACACCAACAAAAGTCCAAGAGCAAGGTCTTCCAGTACTCTTTTCGGGTACCGATTGCATTCTTCATGCCCAGGTCATTTGCTTTCTCTATATTTTGGTTTGTCTTGGTTTCTTGTTTTTTATTTGTAAGTTATGTCATCTTTAGTGAATGTTAGAACCTAGGGTAGTAAAATGGATAAACCTGTCATGATGTATGTGTGTGCATGAAGTGAAAACCCTGGACAAGAAGTAGTTCTTGAAAAAAAGTTAATTCGGTACCTCTACTAAGGAGGTATTCTCTATGACAACTATTCAACAAGCAATGTTGATAAACATGTGCTATGCAGTTTAAATGTGGAACTTTGACGACAGCCTAGATGAAGCAAATTGTGAATTTTGTTTTGGTCTTCAATTAAGATTTCATTTACTTCGGATGATCAGCCTCAGATCCTTTTTTATTTTATTTTGTAGACAGGCTCTGGGAAGACTCTCACATATCTCCTATTAATTTATTCAGTAATCAATGCCAAACGATCCGCTGTCCAAGCATTGATCGTGGTACCTACAAGGGAACTTGGTATGCAGGTAAGACTATCTAATTTGGTTTTATTGCAAACTAAAAAGGAAGTTTTCTAATCTCTTCACTGTTTCCTCTAGCTTGTCACTGATTTCTTCCGCTTCTTCCCCACATAGAACAAGTCAATCGAATGCGAAATCTAGTTTCCTTTTATGAATTGGTTTGTTCCTTGTATTCATCTCGTTTTGTCTTGGTTGACAAGGTTACAAAAGTTGCAAGGACCTTGGCGAAGTCATACTCAGTTATGGCACTCTTAGACGGGGGAATGTTGAAAAGGCAAAAAATCTGGCTTAAGGTACTTCCTTACCCTTTATAAATGTTGATCGTATCCAGTTATTCACCAATTAAAACCCAATTTCTTCATGCTAGCTGACCCATGTTCATTTGGACCAAGGTTATATCCTTATGTTCTTGTCATTGATGTTCACCAGATGCGTGGTGCAAACTATAATAAAGCTTGATTGTTCTGACTGCTTCTGGTTGTTCTGAACTAGAAGATAAATGTTTTTTTTCTTGTCTGTTTACTCTGTCTGTTGGAGAGATATCTCACACTCTTCAAAACTTTTCAGGCAGAGACACCTACCATCGTTGTGGCTACAGTGACAAGCTTATGTCGGATGCTTGAAAGGCATGCGCTAAACCTGGAGGCTGTGAAAGTGCTGGTAATAGATGAGGTAAATAATCAATGTTTGATTTCTTCGAACTGAGTGCGATCATGTAACTTGCCTTCAGAAGGAAAAAACTTGTCATGTAAATTTGTCATTGAAAAACTATAAATTCTATTATGTCTTAGAGATATGCAGTTGCTGGTGCAGCAGCTCACTAGTAAAGTCACTTTTTCTCCTATATGTCTGCTTGAAGGAAACCACATCTACAACCTCTTATAATATACACATATAGTCTTGAGTGTGATGGGAGTTGAGGGGTCAAACTGGTTACAGCCGAGAAACTCTTTCTGTAAGACCCTTGATACATAGCACAGAAAGCTTATAAAGACGGTTGGATTTAGTCCAAACCGACATTTCTAGATGATATTTTCAGCATGGCGTTATTCGGTGTTTTTCTTCAGGTTGACTTCTTGTTTAACTCCTCTAAAGAAATCAATTCTCTACGTAAGCTGTTGACGTCATATTCCTCCATCAATTCCCGTCAAACTGTGTTTGCAAGTGCATCTATCCCTTCACACAAACGGTTTTTACATGATTGCGTGCAACACAAATGGACAAAGGTTTGTCTTATATTCGTTTGGTTGCTGTTTAATTCAATTAATTGTTTATTGCAGTTGTAAATGAGCTTTATGTATATACTGTTGCCTTAACTGTCTGGCGTTGTTTTATGGCAGAGCGATGTTGTCCATGTTCATGTGAACGCAGTGCAACCAATGCCATCATGCTTGTATCACAGACATGTGGTATGGGAACATTTTCTTGCATCTTCTGTGTACAGATTTCCCCTTCTATGTATATGTGTGCAGGTCTCGAAACTTTATGCCTGGTCAGGTTTTTAATGGAAAGCTCTAGTATGAAACTAACATGAAATGAGAGGGCTAGAGCATAAGAGCATTGAGGTCACAAATATGTGAAGTCTCCTCTTCTATGTGAATGATTAAATCACATACATATACTCAAAAAGAAAATTGATCATGAATGTCTATCCCCTGAAAATGCCTTCCACCAATGTTTCTTTAGATTGATTGGGATGGGCATTTCCTTTTGGATATATCCTGCTTCTCTTGTTCAGCTGGTTATGTGCAGACATTCTTTTCTGAAAGCTATGCATAGACTGCCTGGGAATGTTTGGTAACTTGAAATCTCTTGTTAGACTCTAAAGTAACATTCGAGGAAACAGTGCGTAAAATTATGACAAAATCGATGAGTTCTGCGGAATGTTGATGACTTGTTAGTCAGTACTCCATTCATCATTCTATCTGTTTCTTTTGTGTTTGCTGAATTAATTTTACTTGTGTTTCCATCTCTTATGTGGGATTAATGTGTGATAGATTAGTCCCAAGGACCAGAAATACCAAGCTTTGCATGCCTTGCTGCAGTCTGATTTGCCAGAGTCTGCTATAATCTTTGCCAATGTACAGGTTAGCATCTTAAAAACAATGTGATAAATTTTTGTTTGCTTTTCTGTGACTTTGTATCAGCTAGCCATGTATATTCCTACTTTCTTGGTTTATTATTTTCTATTGTCCTCTATTGCCTTTTGTGGTGGTTAGATTATTGCCTTACGTGAAGAATGCAATTTATTTTTTTTTTGGTGTTTTTTCTCTAACTGTACTTGATTTCTCTAATGTATTATGTATGACATATTTAATGGAATCTTGCTACAGAAAAAATTGTAGGTTACCATACAGATAGGTAAGATTGCCTATAGGATCATGATTTAATGATCAATAGGAAAACAAAGTGCACTTGACTTGATTTTGTATGTTTCCACGTAGATTTTTTGGCATACAATGAACTGGTCAGCCTAACTTCAAATGTGCTCGTGGAAAAGAAATAGAATAAATGTACAGCCATCTTGCACCTCCCAGCCTACCTCCACGCCCCCCCACCCCCCACCCCCCA
>ONZK01005728.1:5922-16411 GCA_900322385.1 Pharnaceum exiguum
CTTCACAATCCATGCAAACACAACACAGCAAGACAGGCCTAGCGCAAGGCGCCATGCCTCTAGTACACTCAGCATCCGCACCCTAGTTTTCCAAACTGGGGGCTCCTTCCAAGTAATCATCATCCAATTCCAATGGTAAGTGCCAAGGTATGCATCTTCTAAAGCAAAAAGGAAAGTTTCAAATTTTAAAAACTTCAAATATTGCAAATGCACACATTTCCCGCCTAATTAACTTTAGTTCTGGGATTATTACATAATTGCAAAAGCAAAATACCGAGTATCGAAATTCGAGACAAGGTTTAAGCACGAGCACAAAACCCACAATTAGCACGTTGCGAATTTATTCCCAACAACAGCCAAGGCGAACTAGCCTTTAAGAAAAATTTCACAAACTAGCAGCCTTATACTTGGCTTTAGCACCCGAAAACAAGTAAACACTTGTTTAGGACATCACTTGTGGATCGCGACCACACACTACTACAGAAAAGTACATAGACATCGCCTAATAAACAGCGTTTTTTCAAAGAGTGTTGTGCATAGGCCTTAAAAAATAAAATAAAATTAACCGACATCGTCTTTTCTGTCCATCGCTGTGACTGAGCTTGTGACCACACCACTTAATATTATACCCGCTGTATTATTCCCCCACAGCACTCCTAACAACAAGCGACGTGTTGCTTTTTCAAAAAAAAAAAACTGATTTACAGTTCCCTTACTCGCCAAAATAAAAGAAAAGATAAACATATCTTTTTCATCGATGAGAGAGATCTAGAGTTCTCGGCGACTCTGCCTTCCTCTCTGCCTTCTCTCTTCTCCTGTCCACCGTCAACACCACCCTTCACGCTTTATCGTTTTCGTCGTTGTAATCTCCCTGTCTTCCCATCGTTTTCTCTCTCTAACTATCACCCATCACTGCTATACCATTTTCCCTTTTGGCCATTAGACTTTCCAGCCACCAACACCGATGTTATCCCTCCCCTCCACCTCTTCTTCTACAGCCCAAAACAAAACCCCCAATTTTGAAACATAAAAATAAAACCCTAGATCGAAAATCCCAATTTGAAATAATGCTCTATGATAAAATTTGATGGTATCCTACTTTTAGTATAGATCTCGGGGTGGCGCTGCTAGGAGACGTGGTGGTTGAGCCGCACAGGTTTCAATTTCTATCTCTACTAATCTATAAATTAAATTACTGAGAGAGTAGCGATGTTTCTCGTATATGCACACTCAAAATACTGTTTTTGAAATTGTTTCACAGGTCAAGTTGAAGGCTGAAGGCAGTTAGATGATTTAGTTGCTAACTATTGTCGTACAATGTTGAGTCCTCTCAATCGTACTTGTAAGTTTCATACGCTTTTTTTTTCGAAAAAGTTTGGTACTGATTTCTCTATAAATAAATTGGGTGTTTGAATTAATGTTGCTAGGGTTCTACTTTGGTAGTGATTTGGTTTTTCTTTCACAAGTCATTGCATGTGAATTATGTATGATATTAATATTTCAAATTTTTAATATTTGGTATACACAGATACATCAGTTTTTTCCCATGGACTACTTGCTGATTTTTTTTTCCTTTTGGCTGCTGTTATAAAAAAAATTAGATGTAAATTTTGGTTCAACTTAAGCTGTGAATAATAGTTTAAGTTTATTTTTTTTGTGCTTCCATTCTTTCATAAATTGTGCTTGGTTATAAGTTTATAACAACCTGTGCTAGTAAGATTATCTACTGAACCAATATTTTATTGATATGTTGTAATCGGCAATTTACTCTTTTTCATATACTTTGCTACTTCTTTTCATGCTGAAATAAGGATTTTCTAATCTGTCTTTTCCTCTGCCTTTATTATGAATGTTTGGTAACACTGCAAAGAACATGGAAAAAGATGTCAATTTGCATGGCACAAGGAAAAACTACTGGTGTTTTCTATGTTCTTCCAAAATCCCAGCCAATCTCAACAGAATGGTAATGCTTTATCTAGAATCCATACCAAAGTGTTTCATCTTTGAATAAAATTTTGTGCAAAACGTTGAGTATTTTATGTACGCATTCCAGGTAAAGGAAATGAACGATGTCGATAGGTTGACTCCTATGATTTAAGAGATGAGCCAGGAGATTTGACGGGAACACATGTGAATGAATAGGATTTGTGAGTATTTCCTTTCTCATTTGCTTAATACATATATTCCTTTGTCTTGAAGTGGTGAGGTGCTGTAGGTTCGGAATCATGAAATTTAAGTCCTTCTCTACAGTCACTAACAATTAATATTTTTTGGACTATTGGAATGACACAGTTGTTTACGTGTTGAAAAATTCTACCAGAAGTGTAATAGTGACGGAAGTGACTGAGACTGTAGTAGTTGCACCAGGAGTAGCATCCGAGCAGAATAGCATAATAAACTGAAATTTGAAATCCAACATTTGCTTATAATTTTTCTACTATATATGCTCCTGTCATGCTGTTGTACGTTGTGTGAAGAACCTTACACTATCGGGAGTAGTTCTTGTCCTTGCTTGAATATATTTTCTTCCTATATTAGTTTCAGCTTACTAATTTGATGAGGGGATTGTCCCTTTAATAGTACATGGCATCACAATTGTTGCGAGTTGCAAGTGAGCATTCTTCTGTGGTCGCTGTAGTTAGGAAAGGTCATATTAATTGAAGAAAGAGGGTGTGGAAAAGGCCAGTTGAGGTAGGAGTTCCCATCTTTTTTGGTAGACTGTGCATTATGTTACCATTTTTTTAATTTGCTCCCCCTTCCTGAGTCTTGTTTCTTTTCCTAGAGTGTGTGTGTTAGTCAAGTGATTAAGAGAATCATATCGATGTTATGTTCTATGCTAGGTGAATATGGGTGTCTGTAACTTAGGTAGCTTTAGATAATTGTTTATTTGCCGTCTTGAATCACATGTCAGAGTCTATTATAGTAGTGTTGTACATGATGTGTGTCTATTTAAGGACTATTTTAATAGAAAAGATCATGAATGCATCGAAAACTTATAAATCGCAGTTAGTTTGTGTGACATGTACTGGTAAATAGCTCATTATATAGCATTATAGTTGTAGAGATTTACCTGAGTAGGGAGTGGAAGGCGTCATTCATTGTACCTTACTCCCATCAGCTCAGCTAGTATTTAATCCATTTAAGTTTAATTCAGTTTTTTGAATTCTTTTGCGAATAGATTCTTCACTCTTTAGTTTACCCCTCCCCCCAATCTTGAATTCTTTTATTTACCTGTGTATCTTGAGGGTTATTGCTTCCATTCTGACTTGTGATCTATCAATTTTGTCGGCTATCTTTTTTTTTCAGTAAACAGAAATTTTATTACTGAAATATAATATTTACACAACAAGCCTACTTTGACTCGTAGGCTTTCCTCAAAATTTTCAAAACTTACAAAATCCCCTAATCAAATGCTATGTACTATCAGTAATTAAGTTATTGGCACCTTCTAGGAAGGGTACAATATCTTAATCTCATCATATAGTAGCATTCGACATACAGAGTTCTATCACTACTAAATTGCTAAAATTAACTACACTGCGGATAAGAATTTAGCTGTTAAAGTAGCCGCTGCCATTTCCTCTTAGTCTTCCCTTTGCAGTGTAGTTCTAGCACAATTCTATTAACCAGAACTTGAGTAGTACATTCAATCTTCTGAAATCTTCTCTCGTTTATTTCATGCCATATATGATACACCGCAGCAGCAAGAAGGAAACATAGTATTTGACTTTCCGGAGAAGTTCCTATTAATTTGGTACTAGCCCAAGCTGTGATCGTTTCCCAATCACCCGTAACAGGGTTTGCCTGTACCCAACTGAGAAGGGTCTGCCATATATTATCTGAGTATTGACATGCAAAAAAGAGGTGTTGCAATGTTTCATCCCGACCTGACTTGCACAACACACAAGCTAATGGAACATGAATATTCCATTTAAGAAGTCTATCAGCTGTGGCCAATCGTCGATGAAACGCTAACCACAAATTAAATTTATGCTTTGCTAGAATTCCAGGGTTTAGCATAGGTCTTCTCCATGGCATTTTCAGAAAATGATCTCTCAAAAATAAATAAGCTTTCCCAATTTGAAACTTCCCATTCATCACAAAGCTATTTAGAGAGCTGCTTAGAGATTGACCTGATGCGTACCATTTCTTTGCATTCAATATTTTTCGAATAACCCAGCAAGCTTGCTTAGGAACATCCAACAGCTCAATATTGCACCCTTTGATGTAGTAGGCATGAATCCATTTTATCCATAATACGTTTTTCTCCAAGGCAACAGCCCACAAATGTTTGGATATAGCAGCTTTGTTCCAATCTTGTAAATGTAAGATATTCAGTCCACCAGCAGATGTAGGCTTAGTGATAGTTTCCCATGCAACTAAAGCTCTTTTTGAGATTTTATACTGGCCTGTCCACAAATACACTCTACAAGCAGCTTCAATGAGATGAATCACTTTCTTTGGCAGAATAAAGACTTGCGCCCAATATGCTTGAACTCCAAATAGCACTGCTTTGATCAGTTGAGTTCTTCCACCATAAGAGAGAAATCGTGCAGTCCATGATTTAATCTTTTCAATAATCTTATCAACCAACGGCTTACATTGTAAGATTGTAAGCTTTTTAGTTGATAGTGGAACTCCAAGGTACTTAAAAGGTAAAGTCCCTGCACTAAACCCAAGCATTTGAAGCATCTGATTTTTCAATATATCATTGATACCAGCAGTATAAAGTGAGCTCTTCTCTTGGTTAGGCTGTAACCCCGAGGCTTTAGAGAAATGATAAAATCCCTCTATAAGAATCTGCAAAGAGATCAAATCTCCTCTACAAAATAACAGAAGATCATCTGCAAAGCATACATGGAGAATTCGAAACTTTTTGCATCTTGGATGAAAGTTAAAATTTGGGTTCTCTGCCACCTTCCCTAGATATCTATCTAGATATTCCATTGCCAATACAAATAAGTAGGGTGACATTGGGTCACCTTGTCGAAGCCCCTTTTTTGCTTGAAATACACCAGTCATGCCCCCATTCAGCAGCAAAGTATATGTCACCGTAGTAATACACTCCATTATCCATTGGATAAATTTAGCAGGAAAACCCAACTCAGCCAAAATTTGCTTTAAGAAAGGCCATTCCACAGAATCATATGCTTTTCTCATATCAACTTTAAGCATACATCTAGGGGACATATTCTTTCTTGAGTAATGCTTAATGATCTCATGGCTCAAAATCACATTATCTAAAATGTTCCTCCCCTTCACAAAGGCAGACTGTGACTGGCTAATAAGAAAGTCCATTACAGTTTGCATTCTATTTGTAATGACTTTTGAGAGTAATTTATATAGTGTAGTGCAACATGCAATTGGTCTATAATCTTTAACATAAGTAGGCTTCTTCACTTTAGGGATTAAAGTTATAGAAGTCCTATTTATTGCTTTCAAGATTTTACCATATTGAAAGAAATTTTTTATTGCTGCATATACCTCGGGGCCAATAGTATGCCAATGTTGTATGAAGAATTCAGCAGGAAACCCATCTACTCCCGGTGTTTTTTCTGCAGGCATGTTCTTGAGAGCTGTAAATATTTCATCTTCAGTGACAGGTTTTATCAATGCTTGTTGTTGCTGCAATGATAGTGTATTCCCAGCTCTTATAACAGTAATATCAACACAAGGAAGTTCATTGGCCGCTGAACCCATCAAATCCTTGTAAAAGCTCAGGAACTCTTCTTGGATTGCTTTTGGCTCTGTCAATTTAACATCTTGTGCTGTATAGATGGAAGTAAGTCGATTGACAGCTCCTCTAGCTTTCATACTAGCATGAAAGAATTTAGTATTCTCATCACCCCACTGTATCCAAGATACTCTTGACTTTTCTCTCAATATCTTCTCTTGAATAAGGCTCCATTTACTCAGTTCTGAGATAACAGCTTTTTCCTGCTGGATGAGAACTGAATCAAAAAGATTATCTTTCAGCTGACTGTACTGAGTCTAACTCTTTCCTGCAATGGTGTAGCCGCTCCTCAACATTCGAGTAATTCCTGGATATGAGCTTACTACCACGCTGCAACTGCATTAGTTTTTTCCAAACTCTATACATAGGAAAGCCATTAAAAACTTCCTCCCACACTGTTTCCACCAAGGCTGCAAACAATGGATCAGAAAGAACAACAGAACTTAATCTGAAAGGTTTCTTTAAATTCCATACCTGCTCCTCTATGACATACATGATAGGAGAATGATCTGAAAATAAAGGATTCAAGAAATCAGCTTCAATACCACCATATTCCTGCATCCACGCCAGATTCCCAAGAGCCCAATCAATGTGAGTGTAGATTCTAGTCTCTGAATCTTGTTTATTACACCATGTATGCAGCCATCCTTTGCTTTTTAAATGATATAAATCAATATCATCAATACAACTCCGAAAATCAATAATTTCTGCTTCATGAACAGGAAGACCATTTAGTCTGTCTTCATCAGACAGAATTGCATTAAAGTCTCAACTCAAAAGCCAAGGCATGGTGACAGTATTGCTGATATTTCTCAAGTCTTCCCATAGAGCTTTCCGCTGAGCAACAGTGTTATATCCATAGACAACAGTGAGATTACACACAAAATCTGATTGTCTATCCTTCAAAAGGCAATGAATGAATTGAGCATGAGTTTTAAGTACAGTGAGCTCTATAGCTTGGTCTTTCCAAATGATCCATATCCGACCATTAATAGCTTCACTATAATTTGAGACCATACTCCAATCATTCCCCATTTTTTTCAGAAATTTTTCTTTTTTATTTTGTTTAATTCTAGTTTCTAATAAACCAATTAAAGCTACTTTATTTCTAAGCAAAAAGGATTTAAGATCCTTTTGCTTTTGAGGGTTGTTAAGCCCCCTAACATTCCACGTAGAGAATTTCATGATGAAGGAGGGGCCTCCCCCGCTTGTCCTGTATCATTCACCAAAGGAGGAAATTCATCAGCAAGAAGATTGAATGAATTATCTGTTCTTACTGTAGAATTTTGTGGAGAAACATTCATAGTTGTCTCAACTGCAACAGATTCAGCCACAGCAATAACAGGATCAGTCTCAACAACAACTTCAGCAGTCTTCTGATTATCTTTTGATACAGGCTCAACTGGCTTAACTTGCCATTGTTGTTGTGGTTTCTTCTTCTTCTTATTCCTTCTCTTCTTCTTTGGCATTGAAACTTCAATGGAAGCACCTTTATGAGCATTCTCTGTGCAGTAACTCTCATTATACCAGCATTCAGAGTTGTCATGCCCAATTTTGATGCAAGTATCACAAAATTTAGGCCTCCAATCCATATCCACATCTTGATTATACATAGAGCCATTAGGTAACTCTACTGGGATAGTCTCAGGAGTGGGTTGAGAAATATCAATCTCAATAAGGACTCTAGCATACGCTATCTTGTCTTGTTCAGCAGTAATTCCATCAGTGTGTACAGGTTTCCCAAGAAAACTAGCTAATCGACTAAGTGAATTAACCGACCACCAATTGACAGGAAGATTTGGGAATTTTACCCACAATGGAATCACCTTTAACACATTCTTATCAAATACAAAATCAGATTCCCAAAGTCTTAAACCCAAAGGTCTATTATTAACATAATATGGTCCACCATGAAAGATGACATCTCTATGTTCAGTATTATCGAACTTGAAAATAAAATAACCATCTGGGTGTAATAATACCTTGGGTAGCTGATGGACTTTCCAATTTTTGAACACATAATGCTCAATATCTTCAACTTTTGGGGTATCTCCGACGACATATCCGATAAGAGCATTCTTCCATATGAGTTCCTGAGCCTTTAAATCATCACTATTAAGTTGAACCACCTGATTCCCATTTTTCACTATCGGAGGAATATAATCTAGGATAATCCCCTTAGCAGAATCCCGATTATCTCCTACTTTCTCAGGTGTCTTAATAGGTGAGATAGTACTATCAGTGAAATGTAACTGTCGAACAGCTGTTTCATTGATTTGTATCGGCGTAGGTGAAACAGGTAGATCTTCATTAGTAACAATACTCTCTGGCAACAGATCCCCAAATTGAATCGATGATAATACTTGTGGAATACCAGATGCAGGAGTAATAACAAGAGGATTTACATGAGAAGAGGAAGTAGGGATAGGAATAGCTCGCCGACGACCCATTTGGCCAAACGCAAGTGCTAAAACCCGAGCTCTCTTGTGTTCATGGAGCTTTCTCTCTCTAACTTTCTCTCTCAATGTGTATTGTATCTCAAATACAGTTTTTTTTTTTTTTTGTCGGCTATCAATCCTCCTAGAAACATGGGAGTGGCTCAAACAGTACGTGAGTATGTGACATAGCAAGCGGTTGGTCAAAGCACGGTTCAAATGGAATCCTGAAAAGCCATGAAAGCTTGTTGGTCAAGATCGGGTGACCAAACTGATGTAGAATTTCTGACTCTTAAGTCGGACACACAAGTTGAGGACTTCATGATCTGGCTTCAAAGAGAAATATTTATGTTGTTGGTAATGCATTCAGCTTGTTGGTTGAAAACTCTCTTAGTGATTAGTGATTCTAGAGTTGCTTATATGCTAGATTATGAATTGTTGTTGTAATTATCTGGCAGTGTGAGTGTGTAATAATGGGAAGAGATGTTTTTTTCTGAGAAAAAAATATTCGGAAGAGATGTTGATTCTTGGAACCTGCGGGCAGTACAATATTTATGTGGTATCAATGGCATTCCCGCCTTGCATAATTTGTTTTTTTTTATAGCATAATTTGAAATTAAAAGAAAAAAACAAAAAATACTTTTTTTTTATTTTTTAAAATAAAAGTACAGCGATTGTTTGTGAAAGCGCTTTGCTCCCGAACCTAAGCACAGCGCTAAAAAAGGCGCTGTGGTTAGATTTAGCAACCACTGCGGCCGATAACAGCGCTAGGAAAGCGCTGTCTAGTGGGCAAAAAAAGCGCTGTGCATTAACAGTTCTGGCGTAGTGACATTTGATTTAGCAGGCTTTATACTTAGCCTTTAGCAGGGATAAACAACATTCCATAAGCTTGTCTTATACTTGACCTTTAGCAGAGATGAAATGCATTCTCTTAAAGCCTTATACTTGGCTTAGAATAGTTGTGTCACTAAATGTGCCAGCCGTTCTCTCATGTGAGTTGGCCCCTCATATGATTAGCAGACTCGAGATGAAAGACATTTCTCGTGACAACAGTTTGGGATGAAATGCATTCCTTTACTTTAGCAATACGCACCATTCTACAAATAGCAACCATGGGATGAAATACAGTTCCCATAGCACATACTTCCTGTTAAACATAGGAATTATAGCACACTTAGCAAAGCACATCTTTTTGAGGGAAGAGCTCCTCGCACTAAGACGTTTATGCACCAATACACAATAGCAAATAGGGTTAAGCACTTATGCCTGTGTTGTCCTAACCCCACTACATGATTGCACCTATATACACTTGCATGTTTCTGTTTCATGGCTTTGAGACAGGTTGGAGCATAGCATATGGCCTCCAGGTACGCATACTAGCACCCTTGCATTTACAGCTTTGCAAAACCGTTTTCGAAAACGTTTTCGAAAAACTTTTATTTTCGTCCCGCTCGGAAACTGTGGCAATACTTTACCCTTCGTCCTGGCCTCGGCCTCAGATAAAGTGGGGGCTCCTGTAAGTACGGTAATTCTACCGGGTATTCGCCACGCCTTATGATGTAAACCTAACTTGACATTTAGTATTTATAGTAAGAATATTTCAAATGACAATTGTTTGAAAGCTTGAGAAACGGGATTAGTAGTTGTGTCTATCATCTTCCCCTCGTCTTCCTGATCGATTCCATATATAATACCTCTATATTCGGCCCTAAATTGATTGGTTTTTAGCCAATTAATGGCTTTAGTCAATTAATTAGTCAAACCCAGTCCAATAAAGTCAGCCGAGTCCACAAAAGTTAGCCTGACCCACATAAAAATCAGCTATTTAATTAATTAGTTTTCTTGGTGAATAATCCACCTAAATCCTATCCCAAACCGAGTTCAAAGCAGCCGAAACACCGAAAAGCTATCGGATAAAGACAAAAACGCATCCTATCCAAAACGCACGGACCAGGACGACTCCTGGTCCCGCACGCCACGTGCGCCTGGCGCACGTCTCGGGACTCGGATTTTATCCGAGTCCGGCTTGTCTTTTCCCCCAAGAAACCCTAAACACTATAAATACAACCCCCCACTCGTCATTAACCCTCACGCCGAACTTGATGAGTTCATTCTTCTCTCTCTAAACCTACCTTAGCATATACCTACCCCTCTAAACCTTGGTTACTTATACCTAATAACCCCCAACCATGCATATATAGTACTTATACTTGCATTATTTGTCATAATTGTTGCAATCCCGTCCTGTTTCTCTTGCTTTGCATGCATAGTTCCTAGGATAGTCTTACTATAGACCCCTAAATTCAGGTACTGAAGGCAA
>ONZK01005733.1:0-10620 GCA_900322385.1 Pharnaceum exiguum
TTTACATGTTATTATATGGCTTTTATCTGGATCATGGGACTAGTTCTAGATTGTTGTAATATGGTTATAACTACAAATCGCTTCCGCTAATATATGATATATGTCTAGAACCCTACACATCTGATTCGAAACAAAGTTGTGGGTTGTGGTCTTGTGGGAGACATTTATGACAAATAAACGGATTGAATGGAAAGTTGTACTAACCCAAGACTTTTTTACTATGCGAAAAATTAGTTCTCCTAGTATGTCCTTTAGCACTAAAATTATTGAGAAAATACTTTCAGTGGTCTATATATATATATAGTGGCCTTGTGGGAAAACACAGCAAAGTAGAAAGAGGTCTATAATGTCATCTAACCAGAATAGAGAAGGTTCTAAGTTATTAAGTCCACAAGGCAACTACTGTCAACAAGAAAGCTTCAATGATGATTCAACTGAATGGCCGGGATTGAGAACTTCTGGGGAACAAGGCAGTATGGATGCAAATCGCAACCATGATCATGTGCCAAAATCAACCCCATTCAAAATATACTCATGTAATTTCTGTCCCAGAAAGTTCCTGACCTCTCAAGCTCTTGGCGGCCACCAGAATGCTCACAGGGAAGAAAGGGAAGAAATCAAAAGAATTCAAATCGAGATGATGACAGTGGCTCAGTTCAGTATGCCATACTACTACCAAACTTATAACCCCGTGGCGATGGTCCGGACACTGCACACTCGACTTCAAATAATGGGAAACCCTCAGTTGATAACAGATGAAGAAAGCACATCAAACGAGCAGCAGACTGAAATCAATTTAGATCTTCACCTCTAGCTGAGTTGCTTCATTCCAAAGATAGATCATAGTGTAGTAGTTTAACCGTTCACAAGAACAAGGTTGCTATGTCATGAAACTACATATGTTCGGTTTCATTTTCTCCCTTTATGCTGTTGTGTTGTGTATGTACTTATACCTATTCAGCCACTGCCTGTATCATATGGAGATCTATAGCTTATAATCATAACCGTACCATAAACCAATGATTTTTCTTTTTTTGAGTAATCTTCCGTGTGGCTATCTAGCTGGAGTTAGCTAGAGTGTCAGACCCTAAATTTTCAATCTTCATGCATAAAATGCTGGCAGCGACTAGCGTGGCACTGCTTAGCAGCAGCTAGCCTTGATGCTGGAATGTACTTCAGGAGCCCTGGACAGAACAGTTAGCTAAACATATATAGTCAAAATTCTCCATTTCAAACAAATCTCATCAAAATTAATGGCAGATAATTTTGTAAAATAAAAAAGTCCATATTCCGTACAGTAACACTTTTTTTCTTCTTCTCAGCTGGGACATTGTGTACACATCGATTACTTATTGACATTACAACCTGAACTCCTGAAGCACAAACGTCAAACGAACAACTATGCATAGGTTGCTTCTCAGTTAATTAACGGGCTTTCATCAGTACGTTATCGTCTTGACGTTTCTGCATTGAGCAAAAGATAAACAAGAATTTCACATAAGTTGCTTCTCAGATATGTTAAAAAGGTTTTATCATATTCATGCACAACTGAAAGGGAATGCGGGACATCAGTAGAAGGATATTATGCATTCTCAGCAATTAGTGTCAACCATTGTAAGTGTCCTTTAATTTTCATCTATTGTGCGGATTATCCATATCAATTATTAGCAACCTAACATAAATAGAAGCATTTAGCCATACAAAATCAATGCAATAGGTTGTCGGCCGACTAGCAATATTGGAAGGCCTTGCACAAACTGTAAGCAATCTATATTGTCATTGCATTTCCTGAGCCCTGGCAACAATGTTCCCGGTTTTGAACTATTGTTACTGCTTTTAGAGTTTTAGGTAGTGTTGCTTTTAGGACGCATGATCTTGTATCTTTCCTAGGACAAGCGAAAAGAAACCAGGTAGAAGGAAAAAAGGAATGAGACAGTATCTTAGGGTAGATATGCTCTCATTATTCAAAGGACTACTTGACCACATGAGAAAAGAAAGAGATGACAGCTTGACACTAGGATCTTAATTTCCACTCACATTCATTATCCTTTATATTCCATCAATATGAAGAAATAGAAGTGGACTACAAAAATATTTACCCCAACGGCAGGGGAAAGGGCACTTTTAGTGGGAACCTATGTAGCTGGTTTCATCATTCCAAAATTAGATGTGCAAACTTTTCTGTATAGGGATATCCAATTCTTGAAACCTGGGACCTTCTACAAAAAGGAAGGAACAGGAACGGAGATTAATGGTTTTGCACAGAATAAGGCAATACGCTAAATAAACCCTGGAAGTGAGTTACACAAGCATAAAAGCCCGACTTTCCGCTTCCGCAGCTGCATCTTTGATCACAAATCTAAAGTATTGATGAAACCATAATCAACCCAGTTGCTAAGATGACAGTGAGATAATTCAATATCAATGTTGGCTACCTTCAGCTGGAAAAGGATTCTCACACCAGCTAGCTATTGTAGTTGTAGTCAAACGAAATTAGGAAAGTATGCTGTTGAAGATGATAGAAGCTACTTGTTTAACAATGCAAGTAGTTAACCCACTTGCTTTGCACTTTCATCTTTCTTATGTTACTTCGCAAAGAAATTGATTCTATGGAAGATATACTAAGGGTGGCCCTCATCAATCAACTGTGTAAAATAACATGGAAATCCATGAGTTAGTCGGATTATAAACCAGGTGCACTGAAAGGAACCTTGTAGGCTTGTACAGTAGCCGATCTCCTACACCTCAACAGTAGCTGGAGAGCATAAATGAGCAGGGAATGGCTGCTCTGACATAGAAATTAAATGAAGAGTCATAACTCATAAGTAGCTGACATATCGGAGTACTAAAAAAAAGCCAAATTCTCTTCAAAAAAAAAAACATGAAGACAAATTTATGATAGCTTCAATATTATCCCAAGCCAGACTAAGAGCTCAGAACTTTTGAGGTTTTGCTCCAGTTATCAGTTCAGACAACCACAAATTAAAGAGCATTCAGAAGTACGGCAAAATCTGAGTATATAAATACCAGGCAGCAAAGAAGCATCTGAGTACACGAGCAATCATATTGATTTTACAGAGAATTGCAATGACATAAAGTATCACACAAAATTTATACTACTGTATTAACTGGCTGCAAATGAATACATTGCAACCTCAAAGGCAACCCAAGTTGACCAATGAGTACAAGGTCAGATGAAGTAGAATTATGTGGTAGTTATGCACTGGTAATAACATTTCATGATCAGAACCAAGAAATGCACAAAAAAAATCAATAATCAACCACTCTAAGTAGTAAGAAGTGAGAAGTGAGAAGTAAGAAGCTTCCCATCAATGACAAGGTAGAAAGTAGATACAAGCGGTAGATATGAATAAGCCTTGGCTACTAACTTACTAAGTCTAAGATACTGCACAGTGGTTGTCTGCGAAAGTATACTAGCAGTCTAGCACTACATTAACCGCATAGGAGTCTTCAGTTCCAGTTCATGGCAACATCTTTTCAGAAAGTAACCAGCAGCAGACAGAAGATGATTAATGATTTCCAAGAGCAATGTGATGCTTCTTCAAAAATTGGAATCTTTATCTACTCTAAGGTGAGAAAAGTGAAATGTCGAATATCTTGACCATTATCTCTCTTTTACCTCCTCGAAGTAAGAAGCGGGTATATCTGAGGAGGACAGCGTGGAAACACATTTGTACTGTTACACAAACAAGAATCACATTAGACACACCACTTTGGAAATGCTTTCATTTCATGATAGCAGATTGCTGTCCAGACAAACTTTATACCTTATGTTCCTTGTACTTATTTTTTACTGCCACGAAGGAGGCACCTCTTCTATTTGATTGCAGGTCTTGAATGCGAAGGACACATTCTCTCAGATCTGACGACATATACCCAGTGTAACTCTGCAAGCTTGCATTCTGTAGAAATACACACAGTAAATTAACTGATCTATTTATTCTTGAGTGTTACCAGAAAAACAAATGAACAAACAGAGATCGCTGAGATACTAACCCATGGGTGCTTTTTCGGCTGCAAGGTGAACTTTGCTAGAAAAACAGCAGCAGCAGCTACCATAGAGGGTAAAAACTTTATGCAGCCATAATCTATTAAACTGAGCTCGGCTAGGAAGCAGGCCAAAGATTCAAGTCGTAAATTTGGGTTCTGCAAAACGCAAATGATTTTGTTTAGACTTCTGATACTGCCGTCTTACTCGATTAATGAATTACAGACATTAAGTGGGAGGAATCCACATACTTTAGAATTTCCCTGAGCAACCCTTGTGAACCTTCTGCAAGGAGAAAGCACAGAAGAACATACAATCAGCAACACATAAATCAACTGTAAAACAATCTGAGAATATTTTTAGTTGTCGAAATTGACACTAACAGAAGCAGAGAATCGTCAGCACTCACCGTAGAAAAGTCTTTATGGTTGGATTTCCCATTTCATAGTTGAGCGTTTTAAGTACATCAGCCTCCATGTCCACAACCTCTTCCTTGGTGTAAGTATTTTCAGTCATATCACAAAACTTCTCCACAGGTTTGGGATCTATCTCTTCATACTTGCTATATTACATCAAACACAATATGTAAACAAACAAGCAGACTACATGATAGGTCAAGACACAAAATACATCAGAGAGGCAGATCAAGACTTACGAAGCAATAAGCATAGAAGAGACACCAAGAAGCTGAAGACGCTGTCGGTTGAGGGCCTTCTTCGACAAGTACCGGTCAATGTGGGAAATAGTCAGGTAAAGCGTATCTGATACAACCTTGAATTCCTCAGCAAGCTCTACTAGCCAATCCACCAGTATTCCTCTCATGTTTGGACTTGCATCCTTCTGAATCGTTATCATGTAATCAGCCAATGGTCTCCTCTTCTCTTCTTTCTACAAAATAAGACCGCACGCTCGATCAGAATGCATCACCCAACACCAACAGTACCCAACTCAACTTTATTTCACAAAAGCAGCTAAACACAAACTATCCTAGTGATTCAATATCCATTTTATAACAAATCAATTTCTCCAATAACATGAATGTCATCTTTTTTTTGTCTAATTGGTAAAGATAGGCATAGATCTTTCATGTCCTAAATAGGGGATTGAATTCAAAAGGCGGACACATTGATCCGATACCAGCCAACAAATCAGGCATGCCCGAACCTCGACCAAATTCATAGCTTCATTTCATCATATCTAATCAGTACCCTCATACATATCCTCTCTATTTTTTTGGAAGGTTCATACATTTTCTTGAATTATTCACATAAAGAACTGCTCAAATTCATTATTTATATTGCAACATTTTTTTATAAGTCCAATAACACTCACTTTTTAAAGATGCTACATATCTAATTTCGATCGGGCGAAACATTGACACATGCACTAAAAAAAACACATGAAGAAGAACTAATTACCGAATCTTACAGAAACATAGTACAACCTCATTTAATTATCTAAATCTAATTTGTTTTTAATAAAAATCAGAGAAATTTGCAATAAGAAAACGCGAATTAAAAATGCAGTAAGCCAAATCTAATAAATCCGATTCTTGAATTAAATCCTACAATTATTTACCACAATATTTCACCTTTCTCCTTTTATCTAATTAACATAAACTTACTAAATGGCCAAAAAAAATATAATAAATTAAAAAAAAAAAAGATGGACAGTAATATAGGACTGAGAAATACCTCCATGTTCCTGAGGTACTCATATATGCTAGTAACATAGGGCCCACACATCTGGGGATCATCGGAAGAGGCATCAATATCCTCAGCAACATCAACAACAGCAGCAGCCTTAGTTGGGCAAAGGACATCTTGGGCAGGGGTCTTCTGAGAGGAAGGTGGGGCCACCTTCTTGGTTTTGGAGCAAGGGTTGATGATGACATTTGACGAGATCTCACCCAACACCACCCTCTTCTTGTTCTGTTCAGCCCCTCCTGCAGGTTCACTCGCTCGCCTCTTCGCTGCTGCCCTTGTGAGCCTCATTGTGGGGGCCACGTTCTCTTGGTTTTCCATTTCGGAGGAAGGGGAAAGAGAGTGGAGTGGAGTGGAGTGGAGTGTAGGAAGGCGGAAATGAGATGAGTGAGTGAGAGAAAGAGAGAGGAGTTGGGAGGAGGAGGGAAGAAGAGGGGAGGGGCTTTGTATAGAGTAAAGAGGGCGCCACTTCTGTTTTGTTTGAAAAATAAAAATTGGGTTTTGGAATTTGGAAAAAAATTGTAACACCTGCGCGGTTCATTGGTTTTGTTGTTTATTTCTTTTTAGTTTTTTCTTGTCTGGTGGGAAGGAAATGTGTGAGGGTTGGGGTTTTGAGTTTTGAGTTTTTTCGGTTCGAAATTTGAAAGAAGGGGAAATTTGTTTATAGGACTTGCGGAAGGGGAAATTTCGCGCACGTGGAGGTAAGGGCGGACGAGTGTGATTGTGTGAAGTTGAAGGGGAAATTGGCACTTGAATTTGGGTCCCGCCAATTTTTTTCAATTTGATTTACAGATGAACCGTGAAAAAATAGTGTGAACTTGAAAGCTCCAAAATCCAAATAATTCCCTCCCTCAATTTGGATTCTTTTTTTTTTGTGGCACCTGGAAGCATATTTGAATTTGTTGGTCGGGTTCTGAATTCTGATGTGAGCTGCAAAATGATTTTTAACAAACTATTTACACATGTTCAATGTTGCCAAAAAAAAAGGTTTTAGAGTTTTTGGAAAAATATTGTGGCAACTAATGGTAAGTAATTAAATCCAGACAAATATTTATTTATTTATTTATTTCACTTAAGGTTGTGATTTCTAGAAAAATCACGTCATAGTTTCCTGTTTCATTTTCTTTCCCAAAAATAACATAAAAACATTGTAAAAAAATTTACCTAATCTACTTCAACATTTTTTATGGGGTTTTTTCCTACAATAATTCCTACTTGGGGCCATTATCCGGGAATAATCCCTCTTTCGAAAATTGTCCCGAATAATTCTTACTTGGACCCTTATGTCCCGCAGTGGTCCGACGACTAACGGTGTTAAATTTTCCGTTTGTACCATTAAAGAGTTTGTATTCAATATTATATTGTACATACTAGTCGTCAAAGTATTAAATATAAGGTGTAAATCCTTTTTGTGATAAAAAAATACTATATAAATTTCACATAAGATTTTTAAAAAAGGATTTTTAATTTTTTGATAGTACCGATAGTACGGGATTCATGGTAATGGCAAAAATTATGAAGGGAATACTTGAAAAATTAAATAAGGGACTAAGTGGATGGGTCACTCCGAAAAGCATTTATTTTAAAACTCAAGAAATAAGTGTACAATATAATATGTATTTAAAACTCTCTTTAACGGTACAAACGGAAAATTTAACACCATTAGTCATCGGACTTCTACGGGACACATTGGTCCAAGTAGGGATTATTCAGGGCAATTTTCTAAGTAGGGATTATTCACATATAATGGCCACAATTAGGGATTATTGTGGGCAAAAAAAATATTTTTTAATTAACAAATATGAAAATGAGGACCAAGTTGAATTAACTATAAAAAAATTAGATTTAGAAAAAACGGCATTAAGTTTTCTTTATTTTTTTTTATTTTTTTTTATTTTGATTGTTTTTTATATAAATCTGAATATTAATCCAAAATCATAAAGTACATAACCAACATTTTTTTCTCTATTTGATTCTCTCATTACATTTGAGTTTTGTCCAACATTATCCATTATTTTTATGTTCTAATTTCCGTAATATTAGTAGCACCACTTAATTACTTCCAGAAATTGCCTCTTCAAATAGTGCATTAAGATACAAAAATATTGTTGGTACCAGTTTTCAGCACTACAACGCTCAGAACGATGTACAAGCTCAGGACGACCGCAACGGCAGGATAGACTGAGTTAAGAATGATTCTAGGGATGTGGGTGTACACGATTTTATATACGGTTGATATTGGAAAGCATGCTCACTGATTAAGTGGAGATATTACACGGAGCGTCGAGAAGACCCGTTAATAAAGAAGTGAAGCAACGGTAAACGGTAGACTGAACAGAAGACTTAGTCTCGTAAGAACTAGGACAATATCAAGGACTTAAGATGCTTATTCGAAGTAGGGTTCAAATACTGTTTAAGAAGAGTTCAAGTGGCAGCAAAGGACACACCAAGCACCGAGCGTAAACCCTAATAGCATACTACTCTCTCACTCTCTCCCTCCCTCCATTTATTCTCAGATATATTGTGTTCATCTTTTTCAAAACATTAACTCTGATCAACACGACTTGCTCTACTTGGTAATGATCACAAAACAACCTAACGTTACCAGTTGAAGCCAGATTCCAACCGAGGTTTTCTCCCGATTCAAAGGGTTTCCTCGCTAAAACCCTTGTTGTTATTTATTCATTTAAGTACTTTACATTCATCACCATTTTCGCATTGCACTTAAACTAGACTAAACACAAAACTCTAAAAGAACTAGTATAGTTAGCCCACGGTCTTCCTGAGTTTGACGTTGGTTAGAAATTGGCCAGAGCAAATACTGTGGATAAAGTTCAATCTATTAAGTTCTGAGTGCCATTTACTCCACGGGTCCTACTACAATGAAAATTTTCAATGATGCTACATACGAGGACGGGGTAAGATTCTTTGCCACTTGACAATGAGTCTTCATTGTCTCAAATCTTCTATAGTTTCTCTCCATCCAAATTCGATATAATTGTTGATGAAAAAATGCATTCCAGTAATATTGTTTCTTTTGGTTGCTTCCTTTTGGTATGATCAATCACCCACTGTACTTTATCAGTCCATATTCCAATCAGTCTGTTTAGAACAAACACCCTACCAGCTCAACAGTTTACTCCACAAAGTTTTTGAGAAGTCGCATTTAAAAAGTAAGTGCTACATTATATTGTTTCATCACCACCGCTATCACATAGCACAAAAGCTTATGGAACTTGGATACCACGTATTATCAGTTTGTCTATTGTACTTAATCTTGAATGCATAGCTAGCCATAACACAAATCTTGAATTGTTGTCCCTGTCTAAACATCAAGCTCTTCTTCGGCACATTGGGATATTGTGGCATTAATTAATAATAAGTGAACTTTCTTGATGTGGAATCTGTTACTACTTACAATAGACTGAAGAAAATTGATAAAATATTTTGTACTTGAGGGAATTATTTCCTGATGGTGAAGAATTTTATGATTATCCAACTAGTATTTGCAACTGGTTTCATGTTGTTCAAATCAGATTCTTCACATAATAGATGTGTACCCACTTTATCCAAAGAGATTCTTTCTTTGCAGTGATGGCCCCGAAATAATTACATAGAGCAGATGTATTCTAACAGACTAATACTCAATATCTTTAGACAACCTGCATAGATATTGTTAACCTTTATGAGTTTTCATGATGAAAGACCAAAATGAACCTTGAGTGCGGACCGATTATTTTGAAGTTTCTGCGTGATGACAAGACAATAAGGTTAAGCAACCAAAGTGGTGAACGTTGTCTATTAAATATATATATTCATGTCTTTTGAGCTTTAGTATCTTCAAAAGTGTAAGTGACACAGTCTTGAGCCGAATACTTGGTCTGTTGTGTTTTGAGGAACAAGGTACACATTATCTACCTTAGGATGCATGGTTCTTATTTTGTATCGCGTAGGATTGTCTCTAAAATATTCATATTCAAGATATGTTTATTTGGTCGAGTCATTCTTTAGTATAGTTTCTTATAGAAGTCCTACATAAGACTGTAAATTACATTTAAACTCTACCTTGTTAATCGATTTGTTAGTAAGAAAATAGCTAGTAATGAGGAGTGGGGAACACGGTGTGTCAAGAATTATACATATTAGGTTGTAGTGAGTTTGAGAGAACTTGAGAGTTAGATACAGAGAGCACACTGCATATTTCTAAAAACAGTTCCTCATATAGTTTCTCTTAGTAAGTAAGTATTCTTCATTTACTAATTAATATTTTGTTTGAAGGTTCAATATTAGCAATAGTTTTTGTGAGTTTGAGAGAACTTGCATTGTTTGAAGGTTCAATATTTTCTGTCACGTAAGGAATATTTATATCTTCATTACTAATCAAGAAACTTATTGAGAGACTGTAGGTACATGGGCCCTTGGAATCCTTTCGGGAGAGGAATCACCCTCGTTTCCCTACTAGGAATGTTCCATCTTCGGTAAACCCGTTTCCCTACTCGTTGGGTGTTGGAATGCGGATACTAAGGAACGGAGTCGCCACCAACTATTTTTAAATAGGAAAACAATTGGAAAACCTATTTGCTAATGACTTGATCTTGCAACTAGAGATTCGTTCGGATTCGGGGGTGAGGTTATACCTCTACTTTCAAATAATTAGCGTTCTTATGCTCAAAACCACGTAAGTTGTAAGTTTAATAACCTAATAAAATTTATCTAATTGTCGGTGATATATGCATGTATTAAAGACTTAGCCAAGTTATTAGCATGCAAATTCAATTCCATATTAGCAAATAAACCGGTTTTGATGTTAAGATGACCACTTTGATTATTAGTAATGTTAGATGCAATTAATATGGTGATTGACAAAGAATAAAGAATATGCAAATATGTACAAAGAAAGAAAACCGT
>ONZK01005737.1:731-11990 GCA_900322385.1 Pharnaceum exiguum
AAGGATTGGGTGCTAGACTTGTTAGGATAGGGTGTAGTGTTAGCAGGTGAGGACTTGGTGAATCTAGTTGATGTAGTGCATGTCGGGTTGCATTTACCCACGACTTTATATTTTTATGTTTATATTGGACACTAACGAGTTTTCACTGCAGGGATTTTTGGTATCTGACGATTTTCTCTTTGCAGGTACACAAGTGTATGGTGGACATTGGTTTTTAACGATTTGTCACTGCAGGTTATACGAGATTTCTAATACAGGTACTAAGTGGGTCATTCTGGAAACAGTCTCCCGGTTTACAAATCGGGGTAAGGCTGCGTACATCAGGCTCCCTCAGTACCCCATTTGAGATGGGATTCACTGGGATTGTTGTTGTTATTGTTGTTGTTTTTTGTGTTCATTTCATTACTTTTCAAATAACTTTTAAAAAATAAAAAAAAATGCCCAAGCACACAACATTCCATTACAACATGTCCAAGCGAGAAGTCTATTTTGAGAAATAAACTAATAAATATCTGTTTTGTCAATTTTGAATTAAAGTTATCTCTTATCAGTACAACTTTCTCGATAAACGCTTATCCACAAAAAACACACTTAAATTGCATTCATCCGTCCACGAGAACAAACTAAGATAAAGATAAAGTAAATTATCATATAACCCAAAGAAAATAAAACACAAAATAAAAATTCCGTGCTGTAGCACGGGTTCAAACTAGTACACTAATAACCATATTAAATATAAATATAAACTAATATATATATGTCAGCGTTCCTTAATAATGAAGATCTTAAATATTCCGAATTTTGTCAATAATTTTCTGATTTCTTTTTTTTCCTTTTTTTCCCATATTAGATGGATTGTGATTTTATAGTCATATACACTTACTATATTAGGTTTAATCTAATATATATATGTCAACATTTCTTAATAATGAAGATCTTAAATATTCCGAATTTTGTCAATTATTTTTTGATTTCTTCTTTTTCCTTTTTTTTTGACGTTTTTGAAAGACTTTTTTTTTGTAAATTAATTTATGGAATTTTTTTTAATTAACTATAGTTTCCGGCCAACCTCGAGCTTCCACCTAAACATTAGTCGGATTATAAAAGGAAAGACTCATCCAATTTTCTCTCTCCGTAGCCTCTCTTAGTATATAATATAGATACTTTTAATTTTATTGGTTAGACTAATTTGGTACTACACATTTTTTTATTTAATTTTCATGTATTAAAAAAGAACAAATAAGAAGTGGGTACTTATAATTGCATGATTGTGGGTACAAGGGTAAGGATGTGTATTTTAAAACTCAAGTTTATACTTTGATCTTGTGAGTCCAGATTATAGGTATTATAATAATAAAGTCTAATGATAATACTACCTTTTATAACCATGAAAGTATAAGGCATAGACATGGAGAACTTATACCATACACCTTTAGGTGTACCATTTTCTGTACACCTCTCCCGTTAAAAAAAAAAACAAAAATAAACCAACCCAAAATTAAACCCAACCAGCCAACAAAAAACAACAGCTCTCTCTCTCTCCTTCGTTGCACATGTCTTTACTCTCCCTTCCTGCAGTAGTCACCAATTCATCAAAAAACCACTAAATCACCATAACCCAACCGATAAACATTCTCTCTCCTTTAAATTCATCATCAATGTAAACAATTATTTTGTTCCCGTTATTTATATCAACTCAAGGTATCATTTTAGTTTTTTCTTTCTCATGATTATTATCAAAATGAACTTTTTCTAGCATTGATTTTGGTTGATTTGTCATTTGTGGTCATTTTTTGCTATATTCGTACAATGAGTGAGCCTTTCTTTGACTCACTGATTACTGGCTCTCTTTATTTTGAATGTTTGTGTTTAAGAGTAGTGAACCTGCGTGACTTGTTTTTCTTTTATTAGTGATTGTTTCTACCTCATTAGTGAACCGTTTGTATGTGTGGATTTGATTACTCAGTACTCACTCTTTCTATTTGTGAATGAGTTTAGCTAATTAATTGATTGATTACGTATTTCTTGATTACTCAGTGAAATCTTTTGTTTTTTTTGTTATTAGTGGGTGGTTTATGCTAAATAGTGATATTGATGAATGGATGGATTTCGGTTGATTATTGGATTTTATTATCTTTTTCTATTAGTGAATGTTTGTGACTAATTAGTGAATCCAATTTTGGTTTGACTCTTTTTTTTTATTAGTGAATGTTCCTGACTAATTAGTGAACCTTTGTTTGCATATTAGTGAATGATTTTGTTAAATTAGTGACGAGGTTTTTGCTATTAGTGAATGATTTTGCCTAATTAGTGAACTTGTGTTTGTGTGGCTAGATGTTGTTGAATCATACATGCCCAATGATTTTGTTGATTATTTCAAGTGCACGATGCTTCTGTGTCGCTTCCGAACATCTTAGGCGTTGAGTCTTGTGATTCATTGGTAGTTTCAAGCCTAATAGCTCAAATGGTAGAGCATTGTGAATCCACACAAGATGTGGGTTCAACTCCCTCTTAATGATGCATGTGTGAATATATATATATATATATATATCATCATTCTTATTTATTAATTCAAAATTTTCATGGTACCGCTACACAATAATACCCAATTAATGTGCATTATAAACATTAGAATTTTAAATATGATAGAACAAGAATAGCTTAGGTAGACAAAAAATAAAGAAATATGCATATAACAATTAGCCTATGTGGGATTTGAACCCGCATCTCTGTGTAAATTTGCACAACGCTTTCGCCATTTAAGCTAATAGGCTTCATTCCAAGAACAACTTACAAAAGCACTTTTTTTTTTCAAGTAAAGGACAAGTTTTTAGACAATTATGTATAGCTAAGAATGCCCTCACAAATCAAGAGCTGTACAAATTGGTCTAAGTGTCGCAAGCGAGCAACATTTGGTCTAAGTGTGTCTAAGTGTCGCAAGCCAGAAACATCGTTGGCATTGCCATTATAATAGTACACTACCAACTCCAAAACTCCAATAACCATGCGCATCAAAAACACTTCAAAAAAACTGACCAAGCCACACAAGAAACTCACGATGCTTGGTAAAAAATAGTGCCATAATCCAAACAAATTTAATGAAGCCACTTAAGTTATTAGTGACACTCTAAGACCAATAAGGCGAAGATGAAAATATATAACTATTATATAATTGTGCTATCAGTGACACTATAATACCAATAAGTGATCGTATGAGCACAATTGGTGAACCTTTAATCTAGTACTGTGTAGGCGTGTAGCAGTATAATACTTTTAGGATCAGTGACACGATGAGGGCTACCAGTGACACAATAAGTACTATTAGTGAACCTTCGTTTTAATATTAACATTAAACAACCACAACAACAGTTGTCCATCCTAACAATTAGTGACCCTCTACACAAGTGCAAACCAAATTATGATATATATTTGTCACAAAAACTTCAACTTTGTCGCTTAATGAAATTTGCACAAATCATGAACTTGACCTCTAATTTTCTTTCTAATGTCAAAAGGGCCCCAAAAATATCATCATCAAACTAACCCATTATCAATCATCATTTCACCATTCAACATCAAAAACTAAAAGCCCCCGTCAAAATTCCAGATTGGCTAAGAAATAAAATTGGCACTTGACTTTCCAATAACCTCAAGCTAAACTCAAGCTATCCATGAGTGATGAATGAAATATATCAGACAAATTAATCAGGCGTTAAATCAGTTTCCTTTCATAATAAATAGTATATAACAAATATAGAAGAATTCAAGTTGAAAGAAAGTAGAACCTGTGAATTCAATCTAAGGCTGACTTTGAATCTTCATCTTTACTTTCAACTTCGGTAGGAGAGAGAGGGAGAGAGGGGGAAGCTGAAAAGGCACAGGGGAACAATTTAGGGGAGGTGAGGAGAGAGACTGGTAATTTGGGGGATAAACGATAAAAGGAATGAAAAGCTGGAAAAATGGAAGAAAAACAGCGGTTGCTATGTTGTCAATTGTCGCCCGTCTCCCCTCAACTGTGTTTATTTACAAAATTGCCACCGAGAGGTGTACAAAGATTGGTACACCTGGGGTGTTCCATATAATTTGCCATAGACATGCCCTAAGGCTTGTGTGAGACCGTCTCACACGATTTTTTGTGAAAGAAAAAAGATTAGCAAAAATTATTAACTTTTCCTCGCGCCTCACCACACGAGGCCAACACAAAAAGGTTAACAGCCAACAGGCAAACCTATAAAAATATCTCCGCTGCTTATGTGCCTAGGCCCTAGGTGCTAGAAGTAAATGTTTTAGGTGGAACACAAAGTAGAACCACAGAGAACAGAGAGAGAGAAAACGACGATCAAGAACATATTCGACAAGTTCGTGAAGAAGGCATCATGTTCCAATTCCTCCAACGGTTCGACAAGGTGCCTACCTTCCCTTCTCTCCCCTATATCTTGATCGATCTTTTTTTTTCAAAAAAATAATAATCATTAATTAACTAATCATCCGAAGGAAATTTCAAGACTAACCACCTATTACATCTCTCCATCGATCTATGTTCTCTGTTTTTTATGTCAGAAAATTGGGGGTTAGGTTTGGTGTTAGTTTACGAGTCCCCTTTTGTCTATGGCTCTGATAATTGTTCTTCTCTTGTTTTCTTTGCTTAAATTTTCATACACGTGTTCTCAATTTCAATGACTTAGTCACAATTTATTTGAAAGCTCTTAGTCACAATTTTGCACAAAAAATTTTGCGATTTCATACATACATGAGTTCGGGTAGCAATGACCCCTCGGCTACACAATATGAACCCTCGGCTACAGAACCCTATCACCCAGTATCATAGAAGAAACGGGTTGACACTCTATCCATTATTTTAGGAGTATAATATATTTAGGAGTATACCTAGCTTGCAGACATCTATTAAGTATAAATAAAGGGCTTCCCTAGAGTTAATTCCCAAAATAAGGTTGCATCAACAAATAATTCCCAATATAGGCTAGATTCCAAAATAATTACCATTATGGTGTCGATCTATTCCAAACCTACAATTTTCCCATCCAAAGATTCCAAACCAAACATATTATTTCTTAAAAGTCAAAAAGAAATAAATAGTTTAGAGAAATAAATAAAGTCTAGCGTTTATGTTTTTCTTCTGCCAAAAATTTACTTGATCAGGAGTATTGTTCATTGAGTAATCAGGACTAGCATTTGATCATATTAAGAACCAAATAAGCGATTAAAAGAGACCACAAATCAAGCTTTTGTCATATGGGTCACCCTTGTCATATTCCATACTAAAACCGTACATAAACGGCCGAGTAGGCGTTGTATCTAGATGGCTAGTGTAGTAGTGTGTACCTCTGGAAAGTTGACCCATATCGTTCATGGTTATCAGGTTATGCAAAGAGCTGTTTTTATGGGAAGAAACAAAGTGAGCACTTGGAGTAATTGTTTGTTTTGCCTAGTATGCCGATTAAACTTCAAAGGCTACGCCTACACATCAATTCACATATGCGAACAGCTTAGGCCTCAATGATCAAGTAGAACTGATGCTGTGAAGTATAATACTGGTAAGTACCGGAAGAAAACCAGTTCTTTGTTCCATGTCACTAGTGTTTAGACATTGTGTTGAACTTTTAGGCCATTTTCCAAAAGATTGTTCTAAACTAGCTTTTTGCTTAGCTGAAATGTTGGGAACAACATGATCCCGTAATGCTATAGTGCGCAGTTTGCCAGTTGAGTTATAAACTAATCAACTGGAGCAATATGTAGGTTTTGATCACAATGGGTCTCTTAGATAGCTGAATTTTATATAGCCTATAGATAAGAATGATCAGATGTTCGAGTTCGCTTTCACACATTCTCTGTTGCTTCCCTTAATGTATAGATATAGATTAGTTCAATGAGTAATTCACTAATAAATAAGTTACTATTAATTTTGAATAGAAAAAACAGGTTCAGATAATTCAAACATACATAAACACCATAATGGGAATTGTTTTTGAACCTAGTCTATATTGGGAATTATTTGTTGATGCAACCCTATTTTGGGAATCAACTCATTCCCCTATGTTATTCATGCGTCTAAATTGTAGGTTTTATGACATTAATTAAGTTGTAATATTCTAAGGACACGTGTGATGTGGAGAGTGGTGGCAAAGAGAGTGGCACAATAAGAGGGCACAAACGATTTAGACTGGTTAATTCATCAATGCCAGTACAATATAGTTTGTCCCCTCTATATAGTTTGTCATGGTATCAAGAGCGGGTTAGATCTTGAGCTAAACTTTCGCTTCCGCCTAGGCCGGTGACGGACTTAACTTTGCTAGCCGTCACCGGACCACCCGTAAATATATATTTTTAAAAAACCCAGATCTAATACAAATATGTATACAAACTTGATGCCGTAACACCCGATCTCATATTTGCCTCCTTCCATATGATCTTGCTTTTACTTGCTTTGTCTTCAAACATGTGGCTGTTCTCTGTTGTTGCCACATTGGGTTTTCAACTAGTGGGTTCGTTGCCTTCGCTTGACTTGTCAATCAACGAAATAGTTCCAAGTTCATCTATGTGAGATTGTGCTCCTATTATCATATTACTATTATTATATTATTATTCGATGATTATATTAATTTGGACCCGTAAAAACTGATCTGGTTGTCGCCCTTGAAATTATGGCGTATTGCCATTCTTATTGTGGTATTGTGCACGCCAAAAGTCGCACTCTTTGTCAATAATTTTTGTTGTATGCGTTTTTCGGCTTCGTGCCGTGTTTGTTAACCGTCCTTGATGATCGGCTACATGTTTTCATCAATGCCAATACAATGTAGTTTCCCCTCTATATAATTTGTCACATTATTTCGTTTGCAGCTCTTTTCTGACCCATATGTCCAGCCGTCGCCTCTCTGAAGGTAGACATAGGAGCAGCTATGATGGCCGCAGCGGCGAGAGCGTCCTTCAACCCAGACGTACCGGCGACCATAGCCCCAGACTCAGCTCTGTCCGGCGTGACCCTAGCGGAAGAGGCAAGACCAAGAGAAAGGGAACTCACTCAAGCGCTACCCCATCCCGCACTTATCGTGATTTAAGGAATCAAAAGTAAGTGTTTGTATGCTCTTATATTTTATGTTCTCATTAAGTCTTCGACCCCTTTTTGTTAGTTCATTTTATTGTGTTCATTTCTTATTTATTTAGTTTAGTTTAGTTTGCACACGTACTTGAGATCAGAACTTGCAATGTGATCAACAAAGTGTCTAGGTTGTTATTGGCTGTGTCTTGTTAATGTTTTTAAACTCTGGATATCATATGCTATTGCTTGCTTATTCTGCTAAATATGTTGTTTGAATATCTACCAAATAATCAAACGCATTTATGCAGTTCTACGGGTGAATGGAGGGACAGGTTCACTGATCCTGACTTCATTAGAGGTTTGAGCCAAAGGCAAGCCCGCTCATGTGGCGAAAGGGGACTGCAATACTACAACCAGCACAGTAAGGTTCAGTATGAGCTTGTGGCTCCCGTTTCGAGCCATTCTCTATGGAATGATTGTTATCATGCTAACTTTCTAGCTAAGCCTAGGCGTCAAAGCTCATCACGCGAATCCGAACCAGAGTTTTTTTATACTGAGATTGATCCATTCGATAACGTTATCATGTGCTGCATCCTGGACTATGATCCACCTGCCCGTTTGAACTTCAATGGCAAGTGTCCTTTCTTAATGTTACTTTTAATGTGGCCTTAACTTTAGTAGAGTTTATTTTACAGTGTTATTACTAATGCTGACACTAATGATAGAAACTGAACTTGTATCAAAGTATTTCATTTTGGTTTTAAAAGTAATCTGAAAAAGATGTTGACACGTCCTTCTGATTTATACTTGCAGACTTGGTTGAGAATGGCATCCACCACCCCATCGGAACAGAGTGTATTTGCTGCAACCGGGCTGTTAGTCCCAGTATCGGAAGTTGAAGTTAGAACTCTAGGATTGCTTAACTTATTTCCTACACGGGTCTTTAAAGAATGGTTATTACTATTGAGGTTTAGTTTTAGCAATCACTAGTTTTATGCCTGCGCTACGCGCATGAAATTAAAATAAGTGTCCAAATAGGACCTAAAAGTGACTTTAAGGGAATAAGATTCATAGCAACTTATTTCCTGAGAGGCTGAGATAGATGATGTATTGTTGTTCCCGAAATTAATTAGCCTTCTTATAACTGATTACGAATTGTTTCAATAACTATCAAATAACAATCTAAAAAATGGTATTCACAAAATTAATTAGTTTTCTTATAACTACTTACCAATTGTACTAATAAGTATAAAATAACGATCTGGAAAATGGCATTCAAATAAAGTGCATAAAAAAATTGCAAACTTTGCACACCCTTTGACATCACAGATTCAATACATTTAGAACATAGTAACAACTATATTGGCAACAAAACCTTCTTCTAACGGCATTTAAAGAAATACACCACCCTCGTTTGGCTATCAAGTAGTATCATGATACACATTTTTCTAGATGTGTTGAAAACTGGACCAAACACATGAACAAATTTGCATTTGCTTACACCTATCCATTAAAGACTATGGTTGCCTTTTGCATTAACCTACACCAGTAAGCAGCATAAGCATCGCCATGAACAATGAGAATTGGAAGATAGATTCTCTAAAATAGGGCCTTCTTCAACACCACTATAGCTAGACACAAGAAGACAAATAAGATCAAAAGAAACCAAACATGAAAATGATTAAATATTGTAGATTGATCTTTATACACATCTGAATAGCCAATACATGAAGAAACATCAAGCTTATAGATTGTAACTAACCCAAAAAAAACTTTCCAAATAAACTATCTTCGAGACTCATTGGAAATAGTAATTTCGTATACGATGCACAAATCAGAATGCTAAGCTTGTAACATCAAACAACATGTCAACATGTTCAACTAAACTAACAGTCAATTTGGAGATGTTGATACCTATCAAAATCTATCCATAAAAGTAAACAAATCATATAGTTAAGGAGAATGAGATCAGAAATGGGGGTCAGCCAAGTATCACCAATATTAGCACAAATGGAATAACTATGTACGGACTCCATTGTACACATAGAGAGCTCTTTCCTAACCACAGAGAGTAGATCACACAGGTCAACAAAGGCACTAAGCTGTCCAAAGCACCAAATAAAATTAATATTGGAAGACCAAAGCTTAATCAAAGTTAGATAGAAGCACAAACAAAGCAAGAACGGAGTAATAATCAGATACAAAGAGTTACCCTAATCCAGTGTCAAGTTCTTTCTACCATCTGTAAGTAGTTCATCCCACAACGACAAAATCACTTAAAAATTCATCTAAAGGATAGTGATATATTATAGTTATAGCAACAGTAGTCACGTTGGCATAGTTCAAATGTGCTACAACAGACCTTCAAGACTACGCAATCAAAAAGAGACGCACAATATAACAAATATGCTAAATTAGACACATAAAGAGTTCCATTAGAGTTAGCGACATCTTTCTTTCCAAGACTAATAGCTTCTGGTAAAAAAAAGCTTGAAAATGTATACACATGTCCACAAGCACACAATCTTACCACTTATTCCAAAGATCTATAACTTATATATGAAACACAGGTTTGAGACTTTGAGCTGACCAATGCTAATGAACAATGTTACAGTAATACTACCAACGTAATAGAAAAGAAAAATATTGACCTTTGGTTTTAATTGAAATATGTAATTGACAAAGGGGGGAGGGGGATTATTATATCATCTGTCAATTTAGCATAGGTAATTTTCCATAATAAAAAAAACAGTAAACTGACTATGGTATAAATATGCACTTAACAGAGAACAAATAATCGAGCACTGTAGAATCTCCTTGTTTTGGATCCATCACTCCATTTTGCTTCACTGTCAACCTCAATGCCAAAAGAACTTTAATCAAACATATGCAAACGAAAAAAAGAAGGGAAAAATCATGGGAAATAATAATACTCTGTAAGTATGAGAGGAAAGTGAGAGAGCTGCATGAATAAGAATCAATCACCAAACACAAACTCAAATACGGACAATTCAAAAATAAAGAGAATAATGACTACCCATTACTTACTGATATTCATTCGAGAATTTTGAATTGAGAAAGATCATATATTGGCATTTTCTTATTTTAGCAAAATCAAATTAAAAATTAAATCAAATATGAGGGAAAGCAGAAAAAGTTGGTTTTTAACAGAGTAATAATTTCAGAACCCACAAATTAATTGGTTAAAACCCCTAATTCCTTATGAGGACCAAAAACGTAAAAAAAAAAATTTTAATTACCTTTATGCGTTTGGAAGATGGGAGATGTCACATTAAAGAGTGCTTAAACGACAACGATTAGCCCCGAAAAGAGAGGAGACAGAGTTGAGACATAGGATGATAGGAGATCGATAAAGAGGGGAAGAGATCATTTTTTTTTAATAAATGAAACTGATGCAAATGGAAATGGTGAGAAAGAACCAATTTGTTTATGTTTTGTTGTGCAGTTGTGCTCCATAGCAGTTATGCAAGGCAGTCTCTAAAGGAAGTGGGAAGTTACAATGAAAAATAGTCGTGGGTTAATTGGTGTGGAAAAAAAGAGTTTGCAGTTAAGTGGGTTTGGATAATGTATGAGAATGTGGGCTCTTATTTCGGCCAAAGTATTTGAATTACAAAGACACATCAAAAGATTAAAAACTGAAAAAAGGCTATCAACAGGTTATTATTCAGACAACTAACTGATTAGTTTAGACAGAACCAATGGTAGTATGACACATAACGGAGGGGGTTTTCTATTTCACGCATTCTCTCTCCGGGGGCTCCTTTAGTAAGGAGGTAAGATAAGATTTGGTCGATTGTTATTATGTATTTCAAGTAGATGCAACGTTGCTCGCTTAGCTTCGCTTTGGACGTTTAAGTTAACTGTTTAATTTGTCTTTTTTTTTCGTGATCAATAAATCGGCATTTTTATTAATCATAAATTTTTAAGCAGTAGGTCTTGTGTGCACCGGTGAAGGAATAGACGAAAGCAGTAGATGAGCTGGACTAAATCTACTAGGGCCATGTTTGGGTAATTAGCAAATAGCAGATAAAAGATTGGTGATTGATGTGAGTGAGAAAATAACTAAATCTTATACATATATATATAGGAGGCATGTTTCAGGAGTTTTAAAGCATGCCACATAGGAAGAATTACACTAGAGGCATTTTTCAGAAGCTCTAAGGTGTGCCACATACAACAGA